>SKCR01037044.1:0-165338 GCA_019454045.1 Zanthoxylum bungeanum
CCAAAATCGAAGCCAGTTGTAACCCTAGAAAAAATCGCATCATGGGCAAGAAAATAAGTCAAGCTTCTGTGAAAATATCTAAGAAAAATCATGATCAGAAGAAAAGGCAACAGCTTAATAGCTTGATAAAAGTTTTGAAACCCAAAGTTTACATAACTGACAGCTCAAGCTTAAGAGCCTTGTTCATGAACTAACTGGCAATGGATCGATAATTAGCACACCAATCTCACCACCATCACCACCACCATCATCTCCACCACTTCCAGTTGAAATTAGCAGCTGCATGGAAGCATCTTCTGACACGTCGACCCTTGATTCATTTGAGCCATGTAGTAATTATGACCAGATGTTCATGGAATTAAAGACAGCAACGTCGACTGTTGAATATTTGTCAATGAATCAACAAGAAACAGATTTGTTTGCTTACCTGCAGGATTTGGATTTGGATTCATGGCTATTAGATATGGAGCCTGCAGCTGCTGCATATTCATCTTGTAATACTGTTTCGGCTCAGCAGGAGGTTAGTATTTATGACTACGAGCTAGCTGGGCTCATATAGAAGCAAAATCAGGGCGTGGCGTTTGCTTTATGTATATATATATATATATATCTATGTTGTATATAATAATCTTATTCATACGTATTCGAGCACAGAGATTCGTATATAGCAGTGGGATTTAAATGTTTTTGTGTATAGTTTAGTATGAATTTTCAGAGAGAGAGAGAGAGCTATTGTTATATTAACATGTTTTGCTGCTACTTTTGTCAGAATACATGTCAGAACCGGTAAAACAACGAGTTATTGTTTGCAATGACTTATTGCTTTACCTGTATTAAAACAGTATCTTCCATAAGTATTAATATATACTATTCATCATTCATTATTTTCCATATGTATTAACATTATTACGTGCCTATTGGGTCTATCAATACATTACATCAAATTTTTTCATTGTTTTTCCAGCTATTTTTTTTTTTATTACATATATCTCTTAATAATGTTCCGTTCATGTCTCAACTTTTTTTGTTATATATTTTCATTTCTAAGAGACCGGATAAATATAGTTATAATTTAAGAGTTGCAACGAAAAAATTGGAATCGGATAATCTTGGTATGATGTATTAATTGTAGGGCGGTGCGTTGTAGTTGACCACTTTCAATGTGTTTTCAGAAAATACATTTTGTTGTATGATACCTCATGGGAAGTTAAATAAGAGGTTCTTTCAGTTTGAAAAATAATTTGATGTTTGGATTTATAGAATGTGATGATTTATAATGGAATTGAATATAATATATCATCATCTTGTTTAGGGAAAAAAAATGTTTATAATGTAATATTCTAAAATATTATTTATTAAATAAAAAGAAATGGAATGGAATGTAACTAGATATGTTTTAAGACAATTGTGATTTATAAATTCTAAAATTAAAATAGATTAATATTTTAATATTATTTTTTAATAGATAATTTTGTTTTAAGTTACGTTCCATCCCCAACTCCAGATTTTGACTAATCATTTTCAATGACATCATGTATATTTTTGTTACATTCCCTTACATCCTCTTCTATTCTCTTTCATCATCTTTCATCGATCCAAAGTCCAAACTATAAATTTTAAATATTTTAAATTATATTCCACAGCATTTTATCTCTTGATATCATGTAAGACTTTATGATTGCAGAAGTAATGAATTAAGTTATGACTTGATGATCGATGCATGTTAGCATGGGAGCAGCATTTCTCTTTATTTTAGCTCCCTTTTCCAACGACAATCAGACGGTAACTACTGAGAGATTCTTGATTGTTCTACCACCCTAAAGGCTTCTCTATTTATACCCATTTATAAATATTAATTTGTCTATTAAAAAATTTGCTAAATTAATAAAATTTCATTATTGAGAACAATTAATTTATCTAAATTTTGTCAAGACTAGAAAAGACACGAAAATGGTATCCTCAATATAAAATATATCAAACATCAAAAATAAATTTGGATTTGTCCAACTCTTTTATCTTTTGAAAAAGAACAAGCCCGTCTAGCTTAGTCAGTAGAGCACAAAGCAATTGAATGATATGTATGAGTTCGATCTATCGTTGAAACACAAGTCTTAATTTATTGGTGTAATGTACGGGAGGCCCGTGCACATACATAAGGTTATAATTTCTTACATTGCAACAAATAATAAGATTCTAAAATTACCACAGTTCCTGTGGAGAGAGGATTACATGTACCCAAAAAAATTATATTCTCAAGTCTTTTTAACATATTTTTTTTCAAATTACTAACATCCATCGAAAATTTATCGACACCTTATCTAAATTACTCACGTAACCATATAATTTGAATATCTAAATCTAAGATGGAGACCAAGTCTCAAACCATGGATCTGATCACCTCTCGTTTCCATAATATACAACAATTCAATAAACTCTTATAGTGAAAATATAATTTTTTTATTTTTATAAATATCTCTGGCATGATATTGTCCGAATGTTATAGAAATATATGTTGGAATTGATACTCGGGGTGCCGATTTCTCATGTATGTTCCTGTAAATACGTGTATGAATAATATTTTGTTATGAATAAATATATATTTTTGTTGATATATTATCTTTTTAATGGTAAAGACGTACAAGACCTATAAATAATTAAGTTATAACGTAATTGAAAAAGCGTCGTATTTGACATTGATAAATATTATAACAGTATCATTCTTAAACTGTTCCTGGTCCATGTTTACATTCTTGGTCTGTAAGTAAACCCGGGAGACCAGTATGTGTTGTATATCAGAATATTGGATTCCAGTGGTTTATCTCAGCGAGCCACGAGTTTATGGAGACTCGTATAGACATGTAGATGTTCATAGCGGATGAGCACTTAACGACTCACGGAAGATTCCTAATAGATGGTATGCTTACGTCAATATAAATCTTCTCGAGTTGAGTAGCATAGTGGTCCTTTGACTTGAGATACCACAATGGATATATGAATTATCTTCTACACTTTGATGGCAGTCACGTCTTCGACCTTTTTAGGTTAGACCTTTGCCTGTTCATTGGGTGTGGACTGATGCTCATGATATCCGGTGATGTATTCAGAGAGGATCCGTCAGTCCTGCGTATATGATTTATGTGTCAACTTCATGAGATTGCGATTGATCAAATCTATGGCAATGGTACACTCGGAAATGAGTTCTGAGTATTATTGAGAAATCGCGGATCTATACGTCGACGAGATTATACCTTATGAGATTTGACGACTATATCTATGTCTCTGATATTTATCCAGATACCTATGATGGAAGGATTATACGTGTGCGAAGATCTCAACGTGTATGGTTCAACGAGAATATTTGTGGTCGTCATAACTTATGAGTGGGTAAATTATGGACACCGGATTGAATTCCGTGACGGATATACCAGAACTTATAAGAGAGTCTCACATAATCAAAAATATCCGTAGAGCACTAGGGCGACTTATAACGAATAATATTGATTATTCAGAAATCGTTTAACGGTTAAACAAAAATTACACATGCATGGACTTTCGGTAATTTCCTAAATTAATGTGTATATGTATTAGATACATAATTTGATTAGATATGCATTAATTAATTACCAAATGAATTTGAAACATATATTAATCATGATGTATTTTAACATTTAGTGTAAATGTAGAAATACATTAAATATTTAATTAAATGAATTAATTGATTAAAAGTTTAATTAATTAATTTGTTGATTGAATATTATATATATATATATAAGTATATGTTATTTATGGAAATGACATGTGTTATATATCTTAATGGTGACATGTGGCCTTTTCTTTTGTGAGGGAGATTAGATATTTTAACTTATGAAATTGTTTAAAAATAAAAATATTTTTCTCCCATTTTTTTAAGGCCATTTTCGGCCAACCTTTATATAAAAAGAGGTTGTTCACTGATAAGTGCAGTTTATACACACTCATTCATGTATTCTTAGCTTACTATTTTATTAGGTTTTGTATCATTTAATGTATTTTGTAGTTTCTTTTATGTTTTATTTGTAGGAAGTATTAGGACATGGATCTTAGGGAAAATGTACGTATTTTGGGACCTTACAGACACATCGGAAGCACACGGGAAGAGCAAAAAACACAGAAAACAGCCACCAGAAAATTACTTTGGCGTCGCGACGCCCACTGCTTGGCATCACGACGCCCAACCAAAATCTTGCCATAGTAATTTCCCGCAACTCCGGCGCCGCAACGCAACTTTTCGGCACCGCGGCTTTGCGTCAGACCCCAAGAATCATCAAAAATCAGGGTTTTACATGCACAATGACTCCAAGATTTTTCTATAAATATAGAAGCTTGTCCAAAACCCTAAAAAGGGAGGCTAATACAAAAACAAAGACTCAAAATACATATTTTAGAGAGATCCAAAGAGAAATATTGAGGAACGACAAAAGGAGACGAAAGCGGTGACGCTCGAAGACGAAGGGATTCGATTCGGGTTTAATCTTCTAGTTTATATCCTTAAACTCTAATGATTTCTATTAGATTCATGACCATGTTTTCATTGTTTTATTATTTGGTCATGAACTAACTCTATAATTCTAGAGGATGATGTAGCCAATACTTGAACCTATGTATTGATTTCCAGTTTGATTTTTATGAAGTTATAATTCAGTTTATTTATATTCTCTTGTGTTTAATACTTCTTGTTTGTTGGCCACAAATTGAGATGATGAATGTTTAGAATCTATCGCTCGGAGAGAGGGAGTTTGAATATGATCTAGAGAATATAACTTAGGAGATTTGTAGAGTTCGGGAGAATCTATAATTCCTTCGAAGTCGTTAATAAAGAATCACAAAGCATAATGAGTTGTTAATTATCAGATTTTTATAGGGATATCGAAGTCTGTAATTGATAGTATTTTCACTATTACTCGGGAGAAGGAGTTGAATAATTTAGGATTCTTAACTTATAAACAATACAACAGAATAAGGTTGAATGACATGACAAATACATAGGGGATAATTAGGTGAAATCAAACTCTAGAATCTATCTTTTCTTGGATTACCCTTAACGAACGTTTTACTATCTTGTTTCTTTAGTTTCTAGTTCTAGTATTAATTAATTTATTCTAAATTTAGTTGTTTTCTAAATAAAGTTAGGATTATTAATTATAATACTTAGTGCGAGTTTGATTACAATCTCTGTGGGTTTGACACTCTACTGATCATTTACTAAAACTTGACACCGTACACTTGCGATACGATATAAAATATCGCAACATTCACTTTCTTCCAAAATTTTAGAAACAACAAGAACACAAATAGTAAAACCTAAGAGAGAGAAAAATTGGTGAGATCAAATTCAAGCTTTAAGCTTAAAGATTTTGGAAGTTTAAGGTAAGGTTCTTAATCTTTGAGTTAGGAAATTATTTCTTTTGCTTTGTTGAGAATACATGAGATGTATATTTGATTTTCTCTTCTCTTGAATTTGGGTTTTGCTTGTTGGGAAGAATATATGCATTTGGGTTTTGCTTGTTGGGAAGAATATATGCAGGTGTGATGAAACTTTGAGCTTAATAATGGTTATTAAAGATCAATTTTCTCTAGGAAATTTAAGTTGTCAGTCTAGAGTTTCTATGCCACTTTATGTAATCCTAGAATTGTTCTTAAGTATTTTTGGATGTGGTGAGACTTTAAGAATTTTGGAAAGTTATTCTAAAGCTAGATTGAAAGTCAATTTGGTGAAATTTGATTAATTGGATTTTTTAGGGTTTGTGCCTAATACTAAATTGAGGCTTTTCATTATATGGATTAAATTAAGTATATAAGAATTATACTAATCATTTTAGTAGTGTTTTGGAAACACTTAGATGTGATTTTGAGACTTTTGGACTAAAATGAGTAAGATGCAAAAAATTTGTATTTTAGGCTATTTTCGGCAATAAGATATTTTGGACATTTCCAAATTTGATTTGGGATTTAATATTAAAAAAATAGCTTATTTTAATAATCTAAAGAAAATTTTTGAAATTCGAAAAATCTAATTTTTCACATTCTGCTGCGCTACCCGGCAAAACCACAAATACGCTAATAATATACATATGTTGCATCTATAACAACTCGTCCCAATAATATGATATTATCCTTTTCGAGATACACAATAATAAAAGAACAAACCTTACATCCTCACAACTTTGTTCTTTGCATCCAAAGATTTCAATCCTTTAACCAAAACGCGTCATGCTAATTTAAGAGAATTGATCACTTATAATCACTTCATCAGATTCCTTCTCAAACGATTTAGGATATTATAGTGTCATTGCTAGTTTGTTGTATTACCTAAAATAGGGAGAATGATAATTATTTGGTACCTCTAAGAATCAGTTAATTTTTTACCTTTTTGGTCCATGATAGATTCCAATATCTCTGTTTTATTCAAGGTGTTAAAACTTGTAACAATAAAAATATATCGTTAAAATAAATATGATATTTTACTAAAAAAGTTAACAAATTTTAATTTATACAGGTCGTGAATAATTTTAGATTTATGAGATATTAAAACTAATCCAGAACTGAAAAGTAAAGTAAAAGCAGGTGGTGTAGTTTTCGATGGTTTGGGACGGATGTTCCATTTTAGTCTATTCGGTGAATTGTTTGTTGGATTATTTATAGTGTTTTTTTTGTTTTGTTTTAGAAAAAATTAGGAAATTTCATCGTCAAATCATTCGATTTATTTGTGAGATTAGTTTGTCCCCCTTACATATTGAGTCAAATTATTTTAATCAAGACAAGATTTTAAGACCTGTCTTATTTGATATATCAGGAGATTATAACGGAAAAGCTGATGTTTAACATGTTCTTCATTCGTGTGTATATTTTATATGGGAAGAAGTTTTTTCACCATTTTTTATTTTATTTTAATTCTTGAGTTTTTGATCTTGACCTAATAAAATTTGCAGTCCAAAAAATAAAATAAAAAAGAAAAAAAAAAGAAAAGAGAAGAGAAGAGAGACACCATTTGAAACTTAAATAATTAAAGAGCCGCATGTCCAAGATACCCTTCAATACATTATAGTGCATATTTATAATATTGTTCTTTTACACTTTTGAACCCCAAAAACATCTAGGTCAGTTAAATTATTATACATATTTTGTGTACATGTAATTACAAATCTAAGCATTTTGCCTAACTGCTCTTGCTCTCAAAATTGAGAGGGCAAGACTCTTATTATGAACCCAATCGTATATATATCACAACTCACAAGTAACATTACCATGCATTTTCAGCATCTTTTGCCTTTGTGTCTTGTTATGTTTTAGATTCAGAGCCATCTGTGTCACCGAATGTTTAATATTTATACATAAACTCACTCTTCCAATCAGGGTCGTCGACCCTGAGATCCTCAGAGTTTAAAGTCAAATTTATATTTTAGAGTTCCTGTCAGTAGTATAATATTATAATATAAAAAATTTGAAGCCCTTATCCGTTAGTTATTTAGGAGTTATCATTAAAAATCGTTTTATATATTATAATTTTTATATATTTATTAATTAATGATACTACGTCTTCCGTACAACATATATATTAAAAAATTAGTGCCAAAAGAGATCGTGATTTCAAAATCAAGCTAGCCAATATAAGTTGTAAATTTTTATTGAATATGGGGAAGAAACTCATGAGTAAATTTATTTATTCTCATTTCTTATTTAAATATAATTTTCCTTTTCAAAACAATTTCCTGTGAGAAAATAAAATAAATTGATAATAGGCCCTTACGTAGAGAAACAAAATTGATCACAGTCACAGTCAAAGCAAGATATGAACAAGCATGGTATTATTTTTTTCTTCATATAGATTCCTTCCTTTGAGGATACTCTCCAGTCTTTTATCAATTTTTATTTCATTAAATGATTAACATCAACAATCAATATTTTATCTCAATAATTAACAATAAAAAATTGTCCAAACTCTACTAGTTAAAATAATACAGTTTTAACACAACAAAAAAAAAATGTAGGTTGTTTTTTTCCAAAATTTTAATGAAGGTCTAAGTATCTTCTTTAAATAATAAACTCTCATTCCACTCAAATCCCAAATTAAGTGTATCCCAATAGGATTTAAATCTGTGATCTCTTATTTCCACGGTAAAAGTTAAACCAATTAAATTACCCTTCGGAGATGAAAACAATGTAGGTAAAATTTATGGCAAATGCTGATTTATTCTTTATAATTTGAGTTAATTGTTTAGTTAGTTCTTTTATATTATATAATTATTGAACATGTATCGATCGTGTTTATGTTTATGTTGAAATCTACTCAATTATCATTTATAAAATTGAGAGGTTCTCATTACTTTTTTAAAATAAAAATAAATTTAACGGGTGAATATTTTGTTGACGGCTGCTTTTCGTTTCAGGGACAATTTAAGAAAATCATTCCTGGAACAAATATCCCCAACGCAGTGAATTTGTTTGGTTTGTTGGGAACCAAATGCAAACTTAATAGGCAAATATGAAAATGCACAGTCAAAATAGAGGATTTAACGTGGTTCGGCGGAATGATCCAGCCTACATCCACGGGTACAAAAAGAAAGAAAGACTTTTATTACCATATCGGGTTGAATCGACCTCTTTTCTCTCTCACTCTCTGCTTTCTCTCTCTTTTACAAGTGATGAAAGTGGCAATAATTGTTGAGGAAAAAATTTAACCAACCCTTTTACAATGAATCTTCAACCCCTTTATATAATAGGTCAAATTCTATTATTTCGCTAGTTTATTACGTCAGCCACGTTACTAAGCCATTATTACATAGGCTCTCTCCCCCAATTACCCTACAAATAATAGCTAAACCGCCTGACATCGCTATTCTCTGCCATCTGTACTTCATTAAATTGCTCATTCTTGGTAACTGTTACACGCTCTGCCCATGTGTCAGCCTGTATTCCAACCACTCACGTGATTGCGTATGTCAATCAATAAGCCTGAAGCTCTCTTCCATCCCATCGGCCGGTGGCTTACTCATATCTCATCAATCATTGGGAAACTCAAATCACAATCTAAGAGTATATGGCAACATCCCCTACCCATATCCTCGGGTTGGTATGCCAAACAAATGAAGCCCTTCCTTACATCTACCAGAAAGTAAGGTCGGTAGAAAAGCATTTACTTCCCCCATATTCTCTTCAAATAGGTCAAGCCTGCACTGAGCCCATTTTCATGTAGAAATATTGAGAAATTGCTTCCCTCGATGACAGTATGAACTGTTATGATTTTCTTCTAGCTTGCATCTTTTAGTGATCACCTTCATCGGGTGTATGTGACTGCGCCTAAGATGGTTCCCAATGTTCCTCGGGTCGGTCTTCAAATGTAGTCGAATCTGATCCACTGGTTGGGTCAGACATCTCCGAGCCCGGACTCTCATCCTTGCAAAGATCTTGGGCCCTATCTTGGTAAGTGAAATCCATTTACTACCATTTTCCATACTTCGGCTCTTTTCGGGTACGAAAATCACCATCAACATCTATCCCATAGTTCTTGATATCAACGAGTTGGTGAGTTTATGCCGGGAACTATAATGATGTTGTGGATTGTCCCCTAGTCCTCGGGTCAGGATCTTGCTGTCAATCAAACTGCATCCTCCTCGGGTCTGAAGAGCATTCATATGGTCACGAGGTTATGCTTTGGTGACGGTTGCTTCATTGAATGTTTCTTTTGGTCTATTAATCCGTCATTTGGAAGTTGTGTTGCCATTATTGCCTTCTTTAAATGCCCGTCACATCATTCTAGAGTTTCATCCGTTACGTTTCCCCAAGACGCCAATGGCTTGCGCACCAAAACCGGATGTAATTGGATATCAACTGAACAGTCATTCCAATCTCGTCCCTCTATTTGAAATCCAACCGATGAGATCCCTGTTACATGTGACGTTGATTCGAGCTGCTAGTCTCGATCTAATGGTCAGGATCAACCCGAGCTGACTATTTAAAGGACAACTGTACGCCATTTTTCTCTTTTAACAACTCCGTCTTCTTCAAAGAACTTCGAAACATCTCATCTTACCTGCAACTTTGGTCTTTCATCATCCTCCCAGCATCTTTCTTCTTTTTTTCAAGCAAGTAAGTCATTCTCTGAACATTTCTACTTTTGCTTTATGTTTTCCATTCTGCACTATTATGAATGCTTGTCTCGTGCTCTGGTTTTTTGTAACAATGGTGATGCGAGGGTGGGTTTATTCATGTGGGTATATGTATGTTTTTTGTGTATATGTGTGAGTGTACTCTTTCAGGGTTTTGTTAAGTATAAGAGGGATGTGTTTCTGGGTTTTATGGATGTGTTTTTTTTTTTGTTTTTTTTTTGAAAACTTAATGTTCCGCCGTTGTTAGGGCGTTTAGAGCTTTTTATGGTTAGCTACTCGGTAGAGATGAAGATGGTAACTTTAATTTTAACATGTTCTACTAACTGGGACCGTGAACTAACCTTTCACCTCGGGTCATGCCTTGATAGAGATGTCAGATACCTAGTCATCATCCATCAATCCTATTGAAATCATGTCTTCTGCCCTACCTATTCATACAACTATCTATAGCTCGGAATCCGAGAGTCCTGATGACTACGATACGACCCCAACCATTTCTGAAAAAGAGAATCAATCTTATCATAATCGGTACCCCGATGTTGGGAAGTGGCCGCGAGTGAGCAGCGGAAAATTAAAAAAAAATTATGATGCCGCTATCCCTTGCCCAATACCCATTTGTTTGGATTATTCTACAAGCCTAGGCATGTTAATATATATTCTAAGCATAAAAACTCATAAAAAATGCAAAGAACATAAACCTAAACTTGCTAACAATCATAAGAACTCTGATTAAAATAAAGAAAGAAAAAGACTTACTTGAACCGAAGACTCCTCCAGTCCTCCCTCCAATCTACAAGCTTTTCTCGAACTCAGCAAGCTCTTCCACGTTCCAAAGATCCACCCAAGTGTGTGGCCTCCAAAGTTGCACACACCAAAGCCAAACCTCAACGGCAAGACTACGCCTTGAGTGCACGGGTATTTTGCTCTTGGTGCTAGCCTAGGAAAATACCTCAAAACTTTTAACTTGAGATTCCTCTAGTCAATTAGACTTAAGGATCCTCAAAAGCAGTGACTTACTCTTAAACTTTAGAGTTGCTCACTTATATAAACCCAAGATATAAAAGGTTTTTGGTGTAAAAATTTGTAAAGAATTCTTTGGGTTTATATAGGTGCTCCAAAGACAACAAAATTAATTAAAATTCCGATGTGGGATAAATGCTAATTTAATCTTAGCCATTGGATCTTAATTTAGTGGTTTAATGAGATTATAAAACCCTAATAAGAGTTTGGGCCGAATTGGAATTCAAAACAAACAACGAATAAATAAAATAAAATAAAAAAAATGAAGCGCCATCTGCGCCCTTATTATTTATTTATTTATTTATTCCAATTCCCAAAGTGCCCCTATCGTCATTCACCAATCCCTAAGCCACTATGGAACCTCATAAATGATGTGTTCAATAATTAAACACATTGAGCCATTTATGAACAATTCCTACAGAAATCATATATGCTGTTAAATTTGTACTGTGCACTGTTAACCATTGATTTCGACTTTGTTGTGTGTGACCTTTTGGGTTCCCCTCAAGTTGGACATGAAATGAATCGTGATAATCTAATCGAACATAAATTATACTCCGATCAGTTGGTCGTTCGATTTCAATGACCAAGGTTGACATCTAGCAACATGCCAATGCCCCTAAATGAGAAGGAAATATATATACCCATTCTGTATGCGATTTACATATGATATGGTCCCTCGCCTCAATGTATCCCCACCTTTTGACCTAGGGTACGAAAAGTGTCTACCCATATGGTCAAAGGTATGATGCTAATAGTGTCATGAATCGTGCTAACCCAAGAATCTCACATGATTCTTCCGCTGCGGCCACAGTCTCAAGCACTGATCATACATATCAACCCGCCAACTGGAATACTACTCTTATAAGAACATATTATCCAAGAGAGTGGCGATTCTCTGTTGTATCTTTACAAACTTCATGTGTTGCAACAAATGACAGAATCATACCCTTATGACCTGATCTTTTGAACCGGGGAAGGAGAATGTCAAAGTTATTTGATCCATACATAAGATTGTAAAGACCTCAAGTCTAAGGACTAGTCATACAATCGATACATGAAAGTTCTCACAGACACATGGGATAAACACTCCATATGAAAAATTTCGGCGGTCAGTTCGACGGACACGAGCAACTCATGCATCCATATGATACACCAAACGGAAAAATCTCCGCTAGTAGCCTATGAGATCGGCTACCCCACTTAAGGGCGGATCATATCAACATGCTAGTCTCTCCGCTTTGTGAACGCCCAGATTATTCATAAAACTATGACTAGGAACGTTTGAGAGTAATGATTCTCATAAGGCGTGGAAGCCATCATCTTATTACTCCAAGGGCTTTATTACAGTGTTTGATGATTCATATCATTTATGTAAGACACGTATAATAAAGATTTCCATTTTATTAATTAATGAAAAATATTACAAATACATGTACATATAGCCAATCCATAAGTTGGGTATAGGGCATATCCCTTACAATCTCCCATTTGCACTATAGCCAACTAGTATGAATCTGGACACCATACTCTCGGGTGTGCCTATCTTGCTTTTGTTGAGTCAGCCCTTTAGTCAGAGAATCTGCAAGATTATCTTTTTTGGGTATTTTCTCTATAATAACTTATTTTCTCTCAACAATCTCCCTGATGAGATGAAATCGCCTAAGTACAAGCTTGGATTTCTGGTTAGACCTTGGTTCCTTTGATTGAGCAATGGCACCCGTGTTGTCACAGTACATCGTGACGCCATTCTTTATCGCGGGAAGCACTTCCAGCTCCGTGATGAACTTCTTTATCCAGACTGCTTCTTTAGCTGCCTCAGATGCTGCAATATACTCGGCTTCAGTGGTGGAGTCCGCTGTTATTGACTGCTTTGAGCTTTTCCAACTGATAGCTCCGCCATTCAAAGTAAACAAATATCATGTTTGCGATTTGCTGTCATCCCTATCGGTCTGAAAGCTCGCATCACAGTAACCAATGACTTTCATCTCAGAACAATCTACATATGTCAAGAACACATCCTTAGTTCTTCTCAGATACTTGAGGATTGTTTTGACAGCTGCCCACTGTTGCTCACCAGGATTTGCCTGATACTTGCTTGTTATGCTAAGAGCATAAGAGACATTAGGTCTTGTACATAGCATGGCGTACATGATCGATCCTATTGTTGAAGCATAAGGGATCCTACTCATACGCTCTCTATCTGAAGGAGTATGTGGACATTGCTCCTTAAATAATTTGATTCCATGACAAGTAGGTAAATTACCTCTTTTGGAATATTCCATTTTAAATCTTTTCAAAACTTTATCTATGTATGTAGATTGAGAAAGTCTTAACAACTTCTTAGATCTATTACAATAGATCTTAATGCCGAGGATGTAGGCTGCTTCTCCCAAATCTTTCATGGAGAAATTCTAAGATAACCATTGCTTGGTGGCTTACATCATGGGAATATCATTCCCGATGATTAATATGTCATCGACATATAATACAAGAAATACAACAGCACTCCCACTACTTTTCCTGTAAACACAAGGCTCGTCTACATTTTTGATGAAGTCAAATTCTTTGATTGTCTCATCAAATCATATATTCCAACTTCTGGATGCTTGTTTGAGTCCATAAATGGATCGTTTAAGCTTGCATACTTTATTATGATCATCCTTAGATGCAAACCCCTCAGGTTGTGTCATATAGACTTCCTCTACGAGGTTCCCATTAAGGAAAGCTGTTTTGACATCCATCTGCCAAATCTCATAATCAAAGTGTGCAGCTAGTGCCAGTAAAATTCGAATGGACTTTATCATTGCAACAGGCGAGAATGTTTCGTCATAGTCAATTCCTTGGATTTGTCTATAAACTTTCGCCACCAACCTAGCCTTATAGGTTTGGATGTTGTCTTCTGCATCAGTTTTACGCTTGTAAATCCACTTGCAACCTATGGGTTTTATCCCTTCAAGTGCATCCACCAAGTCCCAGACTTGATTCTGATACATAGAGTCTATTTCAGATTTTATGGCCTCAAGCCACTTGACTGAATCAATGTCACGTATTGCTTCATCATAACTGGTGGGATCGTCATTATCAATGACATGATCATGTTCCTCATCAATATGGAAACCATATCTTTCAGGCTCATATCTTTCCCTACCAGACCTTCTAAGTTCATAACCTTATGGTTGTTCCGTCGCTACCATTTTGAGGGGCCTGGGGTTTAGTTCTATGTTAGTTTGTTCTTCTCATACCTCATCGAGGTCAAGTCTACTCCCAATATATTTCTTGAGAAGAAATTCATTTTCTAGAAATTTAGCATTTCGTGAGACAAATGTTCTTTGTTCATTTGGGACGTAGAACACGTATGCTCTTGTGTTCAAGCCATATCCTACAAACTTATATTTAACTGCCCTATCATCTAATTTGTTAGTTTGTGTGAGCTTAACATATGCGTCACATCCCCAAACTTTTAGATAACTAAGAATAGGACGTTTCCCAAACCATAACTCATATGGTGTTTGACTAACAGTCTTGGAAGGAACATGGTTTAGTAGTAGTGTTGCAGTTTCTAAAGTAAGACCCCAAAATGAAAGAGGTAGATCCATGCCTGACATCATTGATCAGACCATATCTAATAATATCTGATTTCTCATTTCAGAGACCCCATTATGTTGTGGAGTTCCTGGAGGAGTCCACTGGGAAACAATTCCATTTTCTCTCAAGTAATCTTGAAATTCATCGCTTAAGTATTCACCACCTCGGTCAGACCTTAGTGACTTAATACTTTTATTAAGCTGGTTTTCTACTTCAGCTTTGAAGTCTTTGAATTTCTCAAAGGCTTCAGATTTGTACCGCATAAGGTACACATACCCATATTGTGAGTAATCATCGATAAAGGTAATGAAGTAGGAGAATTCACCTCTAGCGGTGACTGACATTGGTCCACATACATCAGAGTGTATGAGTTCTAATATCTCCGATGCACGCTGTCATTTACCTTTGAAGGGTAATTTGGTCATTTTACCAAGTAAAAAAGACTCACAAGTTCCATAAGGTTCATATTTGAAGGGTCTGAAATACCCATCCTTATGTAGCTTAGTTAATCTTGTTTCATTGATATGACCTAAGCGACTGAGCCATAGAAGTGATTCATTGAGATTATTCGAGTTAACGTTGTATATATTAGAGGTTGAACATTCTTTGTTAGTTTTTAAGACATAGATACCATTATTCAAAATACCATCTCCATATTTTATTTCATTGAAATAATAGAACATTCATTACAACTTATTAGGCATGAAAAGCCTTTATTACATAAAGAATAAATTGAAATGATGTTCTTTACTAGAGAAGACACATAAATACAATCTTCTAAGTCTAAAACTAAACCATTCAGAAAAACTAATGAATAAGTCCCCACGCACAATGCAGCCAGTTTTTCTCCACTACCCATGCGTAAGTCAACCTCCCCATGATGGAGTCTCCTACTGTTTCTCAGGCCCTGCACATTGTTACACAAGTGAGTCCCACAACCGGTGTCAAACACCCAAGTAGAAGGTTAAGAGTTATGAGAATATAGTTCAATCATATACAACATACCTGAAGCACTGGGCTTCTTGGCCTCTTGGGCTTCCCTAGCTTCATTGGCTTTCAAGGATCTGCAGTCTTTCTTCCAATGACCCTTCTTTCCACAAAAGAAACATTTCCCCTTTTCCCTTTTTCTTCTCCACCTTACCATTGGGCTTTAGGTGATCTGGAGCCTTGGCATTGCCCTTACTATTTAAAATAAAAGCTGAAAAGTAAATTACAATAAAATAAAATGCTAAGTTAAAATGATTAACTTTTACTATTACTATTTAGTATATCCCTTAATATAATATATTAACTTGTGATTATTTTACCAACCGTCCATATAAGCGGTAACCTGATTAAGTCAAATTAAGTCCAACCAGTCATAAAGGCGGTAAAAAAATAAACCTGCCATATATGCGGTAAGAAAATTTAATTACCAACCGATCAATCTGGCGGTATCCTTGCTTAGTCAGGTTTAAACCAGATTAAAATGAATTACCAACCGACCAATATAGCGATATCCTCGTTAAGTCAATATTTTAAATAGTGAATATATTATATTTAAGGGAGATTAATCTAAATAGCAACAGTAAAAGAATTACCTTTTACCCTAGCATGGAGAAGTTACCTCCTCATGGTGAATAGTAAAAACTGTAAAAAGTAAAGAAAGTAAATTACTATTATTACATAACGTAATTAAAATTAATTACAAAACTAAAAATTTAAAAGAAACTAGATAGAAAACTCTCTATTTACATCAGAGAAATTAGAGAGGAAGGTACATCTGAAACTGAAATTTCGAGCTCAATTTATAGGCGTCAGTAGGGGGTCGACGTGGCAGCTTCTGGTTCGTCGGGTGAGATTCTGGATAAGGCGATAAGGTGACACGTGGCAAGGCGGTTGGGAGCTCAATGATTGCGACACGTGGCGGCTCGTGATTGGCTGATTTCAGATTCTTATCTGCCACGTGTCAATTGCGGATAAGTGAGTCAATAATTGCGCTGACATGGCGATACGTGGCGATTGTGACTGTCGCCACCATAGAATGATGACACGTGGCACGCTGTGATTGGCTGATGATGACGTGGCAGTGACGTGGCACATTGAATCGGTCAACTGGTGATGTGGACGATGACGTGGAGTGACAAGTGGAGTGACACGTGGTGATGGCAATTGTCGGCACCGTAGGATGATGACACGTGGCATGGCGCACGTTAGCAGATTGGCTGTGATGGTGACACGTGGCACGACGCACATTAGCAAAGTCAAATTTCTCAGATTCTGACTTGTGGACCCGGCGCACGTTAGCAAGTCTTGGTGCATGTTAGGCGTCGCGACGCCAGAGGCTTGCGCGTCGCGACGCTCAAAATGACGAAAATGCAATTTTGTCCAATTTTCACTGTTTTGGCTCTAAATCACCTCCAAAGAGTGCTGAAACTTTATTTATCTACAAAATAACACAAAACACATCAAAATATTCACAAAACTCAAGAAACTATACAAAATATTAAGTTAAATGAGTGAGAAATAGTGATATAATTACCACTCATCACACCCCCAAACCTAACTTTTTGCTAGTACTCGAGCAAAACATAGAGTAAAATAACATAAACATCTTTAAAATGAAATTTAACTAAGCCACTTTCGTAGGGATCACGGTTGCATTTAGCGTATGCAACAAGCCTTTAAACCCCTAGGTGTCCCTAGTGGACGAGTTGTAGTCTCGTGAGGGTTTACGACAATGATACCCACAAACATTTTACAAAACTAAAAAGGTAGTGAAACTAATGCACACAAAAGCAAAAAGACAAGAGAAAAGAGAATAAAGAAGTTAGTGACTAATTATGTGAAACTTCTACTCAAAGTTACTAGTTGTTTTCTTTCTTTCTAAATTACTGAATAAATAAATTCTCCTATTATATTTACCATTCTCCATATACACAGCCAACAAAATATTAAACAACTCATTTTTGCCCACAACAGTCATAAGTGCAGCTGATAAGAGAGTAATATTTTTGTCCTAAAATTTTATCAGAATTCACACCTTTTTGTAGCAATGGAATAACTTTTCTGATTTTTTCTTTGATTTTTGATTTTTTTTTTATTTATATACAATATCTTCCATCTATGTAGCGAGTGTTGGGTCAGCGGCTCCCAAACCAGTTTGCTTTAGGGAACCAGGTGTTAAGACACCCCTACGGACTTAATTACTCAGACTTCAGATATATATATTTTTGTAGCATCTTTGATCCATGTAGCGAGCTTTGGGCCAGTAACTCCCAAACCAGTTGGTTTTAGGGCACTAGGTGTTAAAACACCCTTATAGACTTAATAACTCGGATCTCATATGTTTTTTTTTACTCCATCACTTTTTGAGATGCTTCCTCCGATTAAACTAGAGTTCTGAATATTACAAACTTTTCAATTTTAGCTCATATCCGTATGTTACAATGCATGTTGATATATCTGCTAACTGAGCATATGAAGATCCATTTTAGTCAGTTTTATGGAGAATTTACAAATTAAATAATTTAAAATGAAATAAACAAAAATTAACTTGTTTCAAAAATGGTTTGAGATACGTCTCAGGAGTGGAAATTCCTTACACAGCTATCTCTTACCAATTTCACCTTTTTAGTACAAATAAAAACACAAAAACACAAAATATTTTTGTAATTTTTGAAAAAATTTCAATTTTTTTGTATTTTTCGAAAAATTTTGGACTAAAAATAAAAACAACACACAAACTAAAAACAAGGTACTGATCAACTAATTCCCTCCCCCAAACCTAAATGAGACATTGTCCCCAATGTCTTAAACAGTAGAAGAAGAGTTTAGAAGATAATATCTGGTTAGTTGAAATTCTACAGGAAATTAAAGATTAAGATCCAGATTAATCTGACGCCTCTTACCACGATCATCCTCGGACCAATTTATCTTTTAAATGATAGGGTCAACTTGTGGTTCATAGGCTAAGAGTTGGTCTATTAGATCCGGAGCAGTTCTGGCAGTGAAAATGAGTTCTTTCATAGGTTTTGACACGAACCCATTTCTCCGAGCATCATCAAGAAACACACAAAGAAAATCATAAAATCCTTCAACGTTGTACAGTCCAAGCGGTTTCTGGTGTATGTTCAGGTTCGCCCAAGATAACACTGTAAAAATTTCCTCCAATGTACCCAAGCCACCTGGCAAAGCGATAAAAGCATCAGCACGGTTAATCATTTCTACCAATCGTTCAGACATACCTGGCACGATCAGTTCCTCTACGTTTGATGGTTCAATAAGATTTGCCTCTGCCAAAGGTTTTGAGATGATTCCCAAAACGTGACTGCCCCCTTCCTGTACGGCCTTTGAAACGATCCCCATTAGTCCAAGATTGCCTCCGCCATATACTAAGTGCATATTCCTTGCAGCTAAGACTCGACTCAATTCATGTGCTGCTTCTACGTATTGTGGCTTAACACCAACACTAGTACCGTAAAACACACAAATGTTTTCAACTCGTCTTCTTGAAGTGGCTTCCATGTTTTACTCTGGATGTATTCAAAAGTGCAATGATGAGTTGAATTTATAACACTTGAAAAAGGGTGAGTAAAATAATAGCACTAGTACCTTCCAAATGACAATTATTAGTTAACAGTAAAATAAATCGTGATAGTTAAAAAGGTCTGGATCCTGTCAGAGAAAATAAAAGAAAACAACGAAACAAATAACAATTATTAGGAAAAGACAAAGAGATATAATATTTACAAGAAAAGTAGCGGCTTGATTGACGTCTACGCGTCAGGGACAAGCTTCCCTTCCAATTTTCTTATAAATTGGCAAACATGGTCTTTTTGAGTCAGATTCCCAAAACTTAACTGTTGTCTTTCTTTTTGAAATTGTGCATATAACACACGAATTTCGTGATACATATATCAACTGGGATGCGTCTCAAGAGTTTTAGATATATCATCCAAAGACTCCTTACTCAAGCCATCCCTAATGAAATTAATCTTATCTTCGCGGTTATCAGACACCATTCCTAAAGAACGACAACGAGTATCACAAAACATACGAGCACATTTATAACAAACACACATTCTTTTGGCTCTTCTTTTTTTAGCATATGTGCTCCTTCCTAAACCAGGCAGATGTGAAATAAAAGATTCAGAAGACTCACCTGCCAATCGCACCCGTGCTTCAATTACCTAACGAATATCATTAGGAACACCATGGATCGTTAGTAATCTCATCCGGTCTAAGCGAGCTTTGTAGACTTTCATCAGAGAGTTTTGAGGGAGATAAGGAAATTAATTGTGAAGTTTTGTGAGAACTTCTTCCATCCTGAAATGTAAATTAAATCACACTAAATCATAATATATTCACAAATTGTATGGGTTGCCTCCCTGCGAGCGCTAAGTTTAACGTCGACAGCTAGACGTGACTTCTCGAACGTTAGGCTGGATCTGAAAATGTGACACTTTCTTTTTGTCGCTCAAATGATTCTCCCCAGTAGTGCTTAACATGCTTGTTTTTAACCTTGAATGTTTTGTTGGAGTCAGGATCACGTATCTCAACGGCTCTATCTGGTAAAACCTTGGTGATCACAAATGGACCTGACCACCGTGATTTTGGCTTCCATGGGAATAATTTCACCCTTGATTTGTTTAACAGTATCTTCTGCCCTGGTTCCAGTTGTATGCACACTAATTTCTCATCATGTCTCTTCTTGGCCTTTTCTTTGTACAATTTGGCATCCTCAAAAGGCTGATTGTGAAATTCCTCCAATTCGTTGAGCTGGTAGAACTTTTTGTCTTCTGTTGCTTGTAGTACAAGAATTGGCTTTTTCAGTGCAAAAGACGCTTTATCTTCAGGCTCTACAGACAATTGACATGTTATAAGTTTGTCAATAAAACTTTGCATTGCATTGGAGTTCTGAATGGTACTGTGTATCACATCAAGTCTGAAACATTCCTCCTTCTTTTCATCATCTGGGAAATTTATGGCCTTGAAAACATTGAATGTTACCTCTTGGTCATGTACCCTCATGATTAATTCTCCTTTTTGTACATCAATAATGGTTTGACCTGTAGCCAAGAATGGTCTCCCGATGATGATTGGCACGTCTGCGTCTTCCTCCATATCAAGGATAATAAAATCTGCTGGGAAAATGAATTTGTCAACCTTGACCAGCACATCCTCAACTGCGCCTCTTGGAAATACGAGCGTTCTATCAGCAAGTTGTAGAGAGACTGAAGTTGGCTTTATTTCTCCAATCTGTAATTTCCTGAAAATAGAAAAAAGCATCAAGTTAACACTTGCACCTAAATCACATAAAGCCCTACCAAAGTTATGTTCTCCTATGATGCAAGGAATGGTGAAACTGCCCGGATTTTTCAACTTTGGGGGAAGCTTCCTCTGAATGATGGCGCTGCATTCTTCTGTCAATGCTACTGTCTCGTAATCTCCCAATCTCTGTTTTCGTGAAAGAATGTCTTTCATGAATTTTACATAGCTGGGCATTTGTTCCAAGGCTTCTGCAAATGGAATGTTGATTACAACTTTTTGAACACCTCCAGGAAACGAGCAAACTACTTGTCCAGTTTGTTTTTCTGAAGACGCTGAGGAAAAGGTGGAGGTGGAGTGGTGTGTTCTTTTTCCTTTGCTTCTTTTTCCTCCATCTGTTGCTTTGTTTCTTTTGGAACTTCCTCAGCAGTTGTTTTGGCTCCAACATCTTTGTTGATTTCAGTACCACTTTTTAACATGATGGCATGACACTGCTCATTCCCTATGTTCCTTGGATTTGGTTCTGTGTTGTTGGGAAGATTCCCTGGCGGTTTGTAACTCTGAGTATTGGCCAATTATCCGATTTGATTCTCCAGTGCTTTGATGGAAGCAGATTGGCTATGAAAGATAATATCATATGCTGCTTGTTACTTTTTAAACATCTCTGCAATCCATTCTTTCATTTCTGGTTCTTTTTCATGTTCCTGGCCTTTGTTTTGTTGTTGAAATCCTGGTGGTGGATAGTTCTGCTGTTGGAATCCAGGTGGTGGATTGTTCTTTTGTCCTGAATTGTTGCTCCATGAAAAATTGGGATGATTCCTCCACCCTGGGTTGTAGGTGTTGGAATATGGATTGTTCCCCTGTCTGTTGAAATTGTTGACATAATTCACCGTCTCTTCAAGTTGGTTTGGTTCTGGTGCTCCTCCATATGGTGAACTTGTGGATCCAGTGCTGAGAGTCTCCATGAATTTGCATATCTGATCCAGCTTGGCGTTGACTGCTGTATTGGCTCCACTTTCATAAATTCCTGCAATTCTTTGGATCATGTTCCTTTATGTTGGCCACAAAGAATTGTTGTTGGTCATTTCTTCGATTAGGTCTCAGGCTTGATCTTCTCCTTTTGCCATTAAAGCTCCTCCAGCAGTAGCATCGATTGTGGTTCTCATCAGTCTATAAAGTCCATTATAGAAGGTTTGGACTTGAAGCCATTTTGGAATCTCATGGTGAGGACATTTCTGGAGAAAATCTATGTGTTCTTTCCCAAGCTTCGTAGAGAGTTTCTGAGTCTTGTTGCACAAATGATGTGATGTCATTCCTCAGCTTTCCAGTTCTGGTTGGTGGAAAGTACTTTGCAAGAAATTTGGTGGCTAAAGTGTTTCAAGTTATGATGGAACCTGCTGGTAGTGAATGTAGCCATGCTTTAGCTCTGTCTTTCAAGGAGTATGGGAAAATACGCAGTCTCATTGCTTCTTCAGCTTCTCGGGTGTAATTGAAAGTGCCGCAAACTTCAGGAAGTTGCTGATGTGGGCATTAGGATCTTCAGTTGCATTCCCCCAAACTGAACTGGCTTCTGAATCATCTGAATGCATGTTTTGATGTCACATGCATTTGCTGGTAAGAGAGGAAGTACAATACATGAAATGAGTCTGTCAACCACCGGAATGGTTCTGTCTCGAATGGGAATTGGTGGTGCAACCTCCAAAGGTTCAGGTTCCATATTGACTAAAGTTTCTTGGCCTTCTCGACTTTCCCTTCTCAACTGTCTGATGGTTCTTTCAATTTCCAAGTCAAGCGGTCGGAGTTCAAAGTTTCTAGTTCGTCTCATGAAGTTTCTGAGAACCTGAAACACAAGAAAACAAAAATAATAAGTAAAAAGAAATTAGATACCAGTAAAGGTATCTTACCTCTAAACTAATAGTGAAAGATAAATAAGTCCCTGGTAACGGCGCCAAACACTTGACCGGCGTAAACACACACGTATAACGCAAGTGCACGTATCGTTCAAGTATTATAAAAAGTATCGATCCCACGAGGACTTAATACCTAATCTATTAATTTTATGAGGTCAAATGATTACTAGTATCTAACAGGTTGATTGATTGTTTTGAAATGGTGGGTGAAGATTTTAATTTAAAAACAAGTAAATAAAATTGCACGAAAGTAGGTTTGAGAAAATTCAAAATTAGGAAACTATATAGGGTTGTGAATCTTTCTAATATCTTTTAAAAGATGAAGTGGTTATTTCATGTTTGTGTAATAAATAAGTTTACTAACTTGGAACACTAAATTATGCAAAAGCCTCTGTCGATGGTCAGATGCAAATACCCAGTTTAACCCAATTGAACCATATGTCTATGTCAACCAAATTATTTGGATTCATTAAGTTTAAGTTCCAATTATGGCTACCCCAGCCCGACATGTATATGTCTATCCTGTAAGGAAATATATTAAAGGGTTATCTATCCTCAAGGAAGATCGTGGGCTATTAAGTCTAAGGCTGAAACCTAAAATTCATTTGTCAAGTTTATTTTAGATTTACAACATCAATCTTATTGGTGATCAGACAACAAGAAGCATTAAGCTTAAGACTTAATAAGTAAACCTTTAAATTACCCAAACTATAAAATAACCCCTTATAAACCGGTGATAATAGAATTCATCACAACCCCAAATAACTAACTTAGTTACGACACATAACTAGGGCTAGTAAAAACTTAAAAGTAAAAGACATAAAGTAAAAATGCTGAAAAGTAATTACGGTAAAGTAAAAGCTGAAAAGTAAATTACAATAAAATAAAATGCTAAGGTAAAATGATCAACTTTTAATATTTACTATTTAGATATATCCCTTAATATATATATTAACTTATGATTATTTTACCAACCGTCCATATAAGTGGTAACCTGATTAAGTCATATTAAGTCCAACCAGCCATAAAGGCAGTACAAAATAAACCTGCCATATAGGCGGTAAGAAAATTTAATTACCAACCGACCAACCTGGCGGTATCCTTGCTTAGTCAGGTTTAAACCAGATTAAAATGAATTACCAACAGACCAATATAGCGGTATCTTCATTAAGTCAATATTTTGAATAGTGAATATATTATATTTAAGGGAGATTAATCTAAATAGCAACAGTAAAAGAATTACCTTTCACCCTAGCAGGGGGAAGTTACCTCCTCATGGTAAATAGTAAAAACTGTACAAAGTAAAGAAAGTAAATTACTATTATTACATAACGTAATTAAAATTAATTACAAAACTAAAAATTAAAAGAAACTAGATAGAAAACTCCCTATTTACATCAGAGAAATTAGAGAGGAAGGTACATCTGAAACTGAAATTTCGAGCTCTATTTATAGGCTTCAGTAGGGGGTCGGCGTCGCGATGGCATCTCATTTCGCGACGCGTGTGTTTATCGATGTGGCAGCTTCTGTGTTCGTCGGGTGAGATTCTGGATAAGGCGATAATGTGACTCATGGCAAGGCGGTTGGGAGCTCAATGATTACGACACGTGGCGGCTCGTGATTGGCTGATTTCAGATTCTTATCTGCCATGTGTCAATTACAGATAAGTGAGTCAATAATTGAGCTGATGTGGCGACACGTGGCGATGTGACTGTCGGCACCATAGAATGATGACAGGTGGCATGCTGTGATTGGCTGATGATGACATGGCGGTGACGTGGCACGTTGACTCGGTCAACTGGTGATGTGGACGATGACATGGAGTGACAAGTGGAGTGACACATGGCGACACGTGGTGATGGCGATTGTCGGCACGTAGGATCATGACACGTGGCACGACGCACATTAGCAGATCGGTTGTGATGGTGACACGTGGCATGGCGCACATTAGCAAAGTCAAATTTCTCAGATTCTGACTTGTGGACCCAGCGCACGTTAGCAAGTCTTGGTGCATGTTAGGCGTCGCGACGGGCAAAATGACGAAAATGCCCTTTTGTCCAATTTTCACTGTTTTGGCTCCAAATCACCTCCAGAGAGTCCTGAAACTTTATTTATCTACAAAATAACACAAAACACATCAAAATATTCACAAAACTCAAGAAACTATACAAAATATTAAGTTAAATGATTGTGAAATAGTGATATAATTACCACTCATCACCTTGTGAGCTGACCGATCCATCAATAAACAGCTCCCACTTGGCTTTTTCAACTGCCATAACCATAGGCCCAGTGAACTTCGTAACAAAATCTGCCAAAGCTTGCCCCTTGATCTATACCGTAGAAAGATGGGATATATCATACTCACTGAGTTCCACGAACCACTTCACTAGACCTGAGACATCTGGCTTATGCAAATCTGCCTCAATGGATGGTCGGTATATACCCCGATGGGTGGGTTTGAAAATATGGATGTAACTTCCTCACCGCAGTAATCAAGGACAAAGCCACCGGCTCATAAGTTGGGTATCGAGTTTCCGCACCCAATAGGCATTACTAGTACAATACACCAGCCTTTGGATTTTTTCCACCTCCTGCAATAATACCAAACTCACAGCATACTCAGAAATAGTTAAGTATAGGAACAATGTCTCATATGGGATCAATTTTGCAAGTAGTGGAGGTTGGGCTAGGTATTCCTTGAGTTGTTGGAATACACCCTCGCATTCAGTTATCCAGTTGACTTCTTTCTTGGCCTTCTTTATCAGTTGGAAGAAGACGTTACACTTGTCGGTGGCCTTAGAGATGAACCAGTTTTGTGGCGCCACTCGACCCGTTAAACTCTGCCTTTCTTTGACCATCCTCGGAGGTTTTAAATTCAATACTGCCTTGATTTTCTGTTGGTTTGCTTCGATACCTCTTGCACTAACCATGTACCCCAAAAACTTTCCGAAGATACATGAAGGCGCATTTATCTAGGTTTAGTATCATATTGTGCTTCCTCAACAGCTCAAACATTCATTTGAGGTCGTTCAGATGGTCCTCGAGCTTCTCTATCATTGTGATCATGTCATAGACATAAACCTGCATTGTCTTACCGATGAGTGGCCTGAAGACCTTGTTCACCAACCTTTGATATATAGCCCCGACATTCTTCAATATGAAGGGCATAACTTTATAATAGTATAGCCATTGGTCAGTACTAATGAAGGTTGTCTTTTCTTTGTCTTTGGCATGCATCATGACCTTATTGTACCTCGAGAAAGAATCCATAAAACTGAGTAGTCTACGAAATTCCGTAGAGTCCACCAGCTGGTCTACCTTAAGGAGTGGGAAACTGTCATTCGAACAAGCTTTGTTCAGGTCGGAGAAGTCCATGCATATCCTCCACTTTCCATTGGTCTTTTCTTACCAAGACCACGTTGGATACCCACTCTGGGTACTTAACCTCCCTGATAAATTTGACTTTTAGCAACTTTTCAACCTCTGCCTGAATCGCCCCGTATCGTTCTTAGTTGAAAATATTCCTCTTTTGCTTCACCGGCCTATGAGCTCGATCAATCGCTAAGTGATGATTGATGAACTTAGGGTCAATCCCGAGCATATCATCGTGTCCCCATGGGAAGACTTCTGCGTATTCCTTAGAAAACCTAATAATTGCTTCTTCAAGCTCAACACCAATCTTGCCCCGATTTTTATTATTTTCCCAAGGCCGAAAAGCTCCACCAGTTCTAGATCTTCCCCCGTCTTCAACTGGGCGGTATCCTCGAGTCGAGGATCAGCAAACTCTACCTCTATAACATCTATTTCCCTTTCTTTCCTCTTTGCCCATACTTCTTCAATATATAATATTTCCCTAGAAATGACAGCGAAACAACTCCTAGCCACCTTATAGCTTCCGCAAACTACTCCAACTCCCTCCCGGGTTGGAAACTTTATCTTCAGGTAATAGCATGACATAGCTGCCTTGGATTTCATCATGAAGAGCCTTCCCACTATCCCTTGGTAGCTACAAAAGCAGTCAACAACCGTGAAATCCATCATAATGATCCGAGTATGTGGGATGTCCCAATAGTCATTGCTAGCTGTACCCAACCTAATGGGATGACAATCGCTCCTCCAAACCCATACAACGGTGTCGCATCCTGGATTAAAGTGGTGTAATCCACGCCCAAGCCATCAAAGGCTTCCTTGGAGATGATATATATCGCGCTCTCGAGATCCACCAATATTTTGTTTACCTCAGCCCCACCAATATAGGCCTTGATTATCAGTGCATCATTGTGAGGGTAGCTCACTCCTCGGACATATTATTCGATGAACATGATCGGAACATGTCGGACCTTCTGGATCCTCGGGGCCTTTTCTGTTGTTAGCACCTCCTGACCCCTAGCCCGAAAGTAGTTTTTTCTGGCCTGATTCGAATCTCTAGCGAATGTCCTCCCTCCTGCTATTGTGAACATCAAAATCTTCTCTTTCTGCTGCCTGACCTTCATGGCTTCGTGGTTTATGCACTCCTTCAGGTAGCCATTTTTTACCAGGTGTTCCACTTATTTTTGCAGGTCTCTGCACCTTTTTATGTCATGCCCCTTTACATCGTGGTGCGCATAATAAGCCATGATGTCTCTCTTCTCGATCAAAATCCTCCTCTGATAAAGCTCGTTCAGCAGTCCCTTATCCTGGATTTTCCGAACTATTTGGGACAATGGTCTATTCAGTGCGGTGTACGCCGAACCTCCAGTGACATGGGCAACCTTGATCGATAGTCTTCTCTCATGTATTGGATTTTCTGAGCCATTGGATTGAATTCCTTCTGCTTCGGGGCTGGTCTCTACTCATATCATTCTGATTCTCTTACCTAGGCATCTTCATCCTCAAATTACCCATTCCTTGGGCGATCTTCTCCTCTTCCTCCATTAGCACAAACTTCCTCGCTTGTTACAAGGCTGCAGAGTAGTCTGGTATCTCATTGATTCTCAGGTGAGTCCATAATTTCCCGACCTTGAGAGCTCCTTTAAAACTTTCTAAAGCCTACGGGGAATCATATGCCCCGACCTCTAATACCAAGTGATTACGCCCAAAAAGTACTTGTGGTTACTTGCGGTTATCGCAGTATAGTTGGGGTGTCGATTCCTCAGAGAGATGGTTACAAAGAACTGATTTACTTAAACAAAATGTTCGCAGTATGGAAAATATATTGAAGAATATCAGTAGAGATAAACAACAAAGCGTCAGGAATTCCTCTTGTATCAAATCCCTATATTCAGTTATTGATCCCTTTTTATTACACAATTGAAGGTTTCACATCCCAAACCAACAATCAAAAGATATTTAATTCTACACCTATTAAATTCTAAGGTATTTCTTTATTTTAACAGCACACAAAGTCATCGTTACGACCTATCTAACGTCGACAATATACCCTCAGGTAATACTACAGCAGAAGACCAACTCATAAAACAACTTTACTAGTCACAACTAGGTTCCCCAATCACACATAGAAAAATCATGACTGAATCTATATGCAAGTTGAATAAACACAGTTTCTGGATTCATAAATCGAAAGATAATAAAGAATAACAAACATCGATTGTATTAAACGATTAAGAGTACTTAGGAATCAACAACATGAATATAAAAACATAAATACAAGAGTTCATCCTTAGCTTTGACTAGGAGATTAGTTCTCCATGTAGAAGAGAGATATAGCCTGGATAGATCGGAGAGACGTCATGTCGGCTTGAAGTTCTTCGTCTTTCTCTCTTGAACTTGTGTTTGTGGCTCTTTGATGTGTGTTCTCTCTTGTTTCTCTCTGTTTTCTCCTCCTTACGGTTTTGGACGAAGTTGGGTTTATATAGGGAAGCCATGGAGTCCATATATGTGTAAACCATGACCAAAATAAGCTTATAGGACTGTTTTGGGGCACCACGGTACTGGCCAGTGGCGCCGCGATACCAAACTTGCTGGCTTTTATATGCATTGTAGATTCCGGGGCACATCGCGACGCGTGGCTGGTATTCTGGTTTTGTGCTTTCTTTATTTGAGCTCTTCATGCGTGCTTCCGATGCGTCCGTAAGGTCCCAAAACACGAGTAATTGCTCCAAACTTCATATTCCATTTCTCCTAATAACAAAGCCCAAAATAAAATCTAATTAAGATTAAATACATGATAATTAAGCTGAGTTAGCGATGTTCAAAGTACACTTTTATGCGCCCATCGCAACCCTCAACCGGCTTATTACTACTCCATAACCATTCAAGCATAAAATAAAATAAGAACTAAATAAATAAAACTATCTAAGCTACTTTCGTAGGGATCATGATTGCATTTTGTATATGTAACAAGCCTTTAAACCTCTAGGCGGCTATAGTGGATGAGTTATAGTCTCGTGAGGGCTTACAGCGACAACACCCACAAACGTCATTTAAAACACATAAATTCATACAAAAAAAAATGAAAATAGTCCCAATAGTTACACTTATTATTTTCATCAAAGAATACTTAGCAATGAAATCATAGAACTTTCAAAGTATACAACGCAACTCAAATCCAAGTCTTTGAATAAATCATCGAAGCCAGACTCACAATGTGTGTGTAAAAGTTCATTCATAGCTTGATTCCTAGGTAAGCCAATTTAATGATTTCGTTTAAAGATTGGGATTCGATGGGTCAAACCAACCTAGATATCTCAATTATGCTCTGTAATTGCCTCTCTGTGCTCAGTATGGTATAATGATTTTTTCTTTTCTTTGTCTCTTTTTTCTCTTTTTGAACTTTTTTCTCTTTTATTTTCATCTTTCTTCTTTTGCAACACACCTACCCTTTAAGGTAGCATTTCTCCTCATGGTGGTCCTTACACTCGCTCATGGGTAGCTTCATGCTTATCGGTTATAGGTGGTTTAATTTCTTTCTTTGAGACTTTTTTATTTTTATTTTTAACCATACCACACATCATAACACTAGCAAATCAGGATAACAATCTAAGCAAACAGTCATTCATCGACATATAATTTCTTTAACTAGTCAATTTGCCAACTACATAGGCTTTCACTGCTAAAAAAACCCGTAATTAAGTGCTTACGAGTCTAACCTAGATCAATTACTCAAGGCATCAAATAAAAGTACATTAAAGAACTTATCGTTTCTAAGATTTCACCTTAAAACAAACAATATCATCATTGGACTTATGTTTTACTATCAATTACTAAAAACAAACAAAACAAATATTTTTTTTTATTTTTTTATAACATGTATTATCATGCTCATAAATACACCCTCACACTTAAAACTTGCATGGTCCTCAATTTAAGATAAATATAAAGAAAATGATTAAGGAATACCACTACCAGGCGTGGAGTTGATCAGGTTCCTGCTGGTAAGATTTGGGTTGTGACTGTGTAAGTTGCACTTAACACCTACATAAATACTTATGCAAACAATAAACATGCAATTAGCACACAATAAAATAAAACTACAGTAAAGAAAAAAAAAATTAAATAAATACAGATGCAATGGTTGCCGCCCCGCTAGCGCTAAGTTCAACGTCTTCAGCCAGACATAACCACTCAATTGTCATGGTGGCTTCCATGTAGTGAACTGATGAAGGCATGAGAAACAATTTGTGGCTGGTTGCAGCATTTCATCCAGTAATCCCCCATGGTCTGGTGGTTGAAATTTGAGGCTGCACATATGACCAAATTGGCTCAACTTCCTTTTTAATTTCTCAGGGATCATCTTCAAATGAGCATTAACTCTCATTTTCCTCATTTTATGATTCTTTGGGGGCAATTTCAGTTTGGGAGGGTGTGATTCATGTTGTGAATAAGCTATTTCTGGTAAGACTGTGTCTAGCATGTATGTGTATTGACACTCATCATCACCTTGTGGTTGTTTTTCAACATGAAAAATATTTATTTCCAGATTATATTCCCAAATGATAGCTTCATGAGACTATTCTTGCAATTAATAAGGGCATTAGCTGTATCAAGAAAAGGTCTACCTAAGATTAGTGGAATTTTTGACTCAGTATTAACCATGGACTAAGTAGCTAAGATCAGGAAATCAAAGGGGTAATAGAATTTATTGATTTGAACTAAAACATCCTCAACTACTCCATGTGGCGTTCTAATGGATCGGTCAGCTAACTGTAAAACTACAGATGTAGGTTTAATCTCACCAAGCCTTAACTACATATAAATATAATATGGCATAAGATTAACACTAGCACCTAAATCTAATAAAGCTTGATCGAACTCATGTGTGCCAATGTGACAAGTAATGGTAGGACCCCATGGATCTTTATATTTTGGTGGAATCCTCTGTTCAATTACTACATTAGCATGCTCTGTCAAGAATGTAGTCTTTTTCACATGGTGTTTTCTCTTTATGGTGCATAGATCCTTTAAAACCTTCGCATAACTGGGAATTTGTTTTATCACATGTAACAGCGGAAGGTTAATCTCTACTTGCTTAAGATGTTCTAGGATCTCACCATTTGGGTCTGTAGCTCTCGCTATGGGCCTAAGTGCTTGAGGAAATGGTACTTTAACTGGGATATGTGGCACTTGTTCTTCCTGAGGAGTATTGGCACTGCTATCCTTAGTGGCATCTACAATGTTGAAGGTGTCTTGTATCCATACCTCTTTACCACTCCTAGTGAATATGTCAGTAACACCTTTTACATTAGCTGCTTCATGATCAGTCTGTGCCATGTGTTGCCCTTGTGGATTTGGTTGAGCCTGAGATGGGAATTTTCCTTGTTCTTGCACACTCAGGATATTAGTCAATTTGGAGACTTGACTCTTAATCTCCTTATTGTCATCACTATCTGAGCTATCAATGACTCAAACTGTGATTGGTTTTGCTCTGGGCCTCTATAAATGCATGTACAATTTCCTCTAAAGAATTCATAGGAACGACATGTGTGTGATACTGGGGAGCACTGTATCATTTGGGTTGTGATATCTGGGTAGGCTGATAAGACTCATGTTTCCAACTAAGATTGAGATGGTTCTGCCAACTAGGATTATAGGTATCTGAATATGGTGTATAAGGCTTTTTGTACATCCCTAAGGTATTGCATTGTTCCTCATGTGTTCCCCTCATCTCACCATATACAGGACATTATTGGGCTAGATGGTCAGTTCTCTTACACACAAAACATACCCCTTGAGGTTCTAATTGAGCTACCGTATGCATAGTCTTGCTATCTTTGGATATTAAGGTTGTTATTTTTCTAGTTAATAGCTCAACTTGTGCCTTAAGACTATCTTCTTCCCTAAGGTGGTATATGCCTCTGCTAGAAGAAGTCGGGTGTGTCCTATCAGTGCTATCAATGACATTAGGTCCAGCCCAAGTGTGAGATTTCTCAGCTAGGTCATTTAAGTACTCTAATGTCTCATCAGGGTCCTTTCAAATGAACTCACCATTGCACATTGTCTCCACGAATTGGCGCTCTATAGGGGTTAAACCATCATAAAAATAGCTCACTAAATGCCAACTTTCATATCCATGGTGAGGACAACAAGCTAACATCTCTTTAAACCTCTCCCAAGTCTGATTAAGAGTTTCACTGTCCTTCTGGGAGAGGCTAGAGATTTGTCTTTTCAACACATTCGTCTTATGATGTGAGAAGTATTTGTTAAAGAATGCATGTGTCATCTCGCTCCATGATCCTATTGACCTAGGTCTTAGGGAATACAACCAGCTTTTAGCTCTATCCTTAAGGGCAAAGGGTAAGAACTTAAGTCTAATTATGTATTGTTGGGGTTGGTGCTCAGAGCGCCAATTCCCGGTTGTATTTCTGTTAAATACTTCTGTAAAACATTATTATTATGAATAATATATGCAGTTTCTATAATATAATCTATCTTTCTATATGGTAAAGACGTAATAACCCTAGAATGATTAGTCATGATACAGTTGCAAAAAGCGTCGCAACGGACATTGAGTAGTATCATGACGTTGTCATTCTCAGACAGTTCCTGGTCGAGGTTTACACTACTTGGTCAGTATAGTAAACCCGTTGAGACCGGTACATGTCGTATACTGGAATATATGATTCCAATGGTTTCTCAATGAACCATAAGTCTTGGAGACTAGTATAGACGTGTAGGTGTTTATAGCGAATAAACACTGAATGACTCACCGAAGATTCTTAATGGATGGTACACCAGCCGGAAGGTTTGCCTAAGAGATTAGTTCTCGATGTAGAAGAGAGATATAGCCTGGATAGATCGGAGAGATGTCATATCGACAAGTTTTTCGTCATTCTCTCTCGAAATTGTGTTTGTGGCTCTTTGATATGTGTTCTCTATTGTTTCTCTCTGTTTTTCTCTTCCTTAGGGTTTTGGACAAAGTTGGGTTTATATAGGGAAGCCCCTGGAGTCCATATATGCATAAAACACGACCAAAATAATCTTATGGGACTGTTCCGGGGCGCCGCAGTGCCAAACTTGCTGGCTTTTATATGAATTGTAGATTATGGGGCACGTCGCGACGCATGGCTGATGTTCTAATTTTATGCTTTCTTTATTTCAGCTCTTCCTGCGTGCTTCTGATGCATCCGTAAGGTTTCAAAACACGCGTAATTACTCCAAACTTTATATTCAATTGCTCCTAATAACAAAGCACAAAATAGACTCTAATTAAGATTAAATACATGATAATTAAGCTGAGTTAGCGATGTTTAAAGTACACTTTCATGCGCCAATCACCAAGATATGATATCTGTCAACAAAAATTTTCAAGGGCTCGTCATCCCTTTGCTTCATCATCCTTAATGACCCCACCATCTTCCTAGGTACGCACGCTCCTTTGAAGTGCCACACAAATGATTTCTTCAACTGCGCGAAGCTGCTGATACTCCCCGGGGTCAAGTTCTTGAACCATAGGCTGACTGACCCGCCCAAGGTTAAATGGAATACCTTGCAGATGGCCTCTCCGGCCATTCCTTGAATCTCTATCAGTAGAACGAACTTCTCAACATGTGACTTGGTATCCGTGCTGCCTTTGTAAACATCCATAGAGGGCATGGTGAATCTTCATTGAAACTATATTGCTATAACTTCCTTCATGAAATGGGACGCTGAATCCATGTCCTGGTCGCCCCTACTCCCCATTTCATACTTTCTTTCCACTTTTTCATCTCATTTGAAACCAACTCATCATCTGGTTCTCTGAGCTGTCATAGTCATGTACACAGGTTTCCCCCCGTCTTCCACTCAAAGCACGATATCTCTCGTAACTAAGAGCTTCATGCCCTTCCCTCGGGTGTCGTTCCATGTCACTTTTCGTGAAACATGGGCTGTTGCTGGAAGATTCTAGAGTTTGTATGCCTTCCCATTCTTTCCACAACTCCCTCGCCGGTACAACACCGATAATGACTACAGATCTCATTCTATGGGTACTCCTCTTCCTATTTTCGCAATCTCCATCCGCTCCGACGATCTTCTTTCCTCTTTCTATTTCCTTTCTCATTTGGCTGGGGCTCGCTTCCCCCCTTTCTCCCGCTTTCTTTTCCAAATTTTCTAACTTCTCTATCATGGCCTTCATGAAGGTTTGAGTTGCTTCCCTTTCTTTCCGATATTCTTCCCTCTCATTCCGTATGGTCTCTTCCATTTTCTCCATCCACTCCGTTGTCAAAGCCTCTGAAGATCTGTGGTTTCCATCTCATGCCATCGTCTTAGTGTGTTTGTTGCTTCTTGTATTGTTGCCCACAAACGGTGCCAACTAATGACGACTATTTTTATTCTAGGGGTAATTCAGGAAAATCACTCATCAAACAAACCTCCCTACGCAGTGAATTTGTTTGGTTTTTTGGGAACCAAATACAACCTTAACAGGAAAATAGGAAAACACACAGTCAAAACATATAATTTAACTTGGTTCGGTGAAATGGATCCAGCATTCGTCCACGAGTACAAAAAGGAAGAAAGACTTTTATTACCACCTCGGGTTGAACCAACCACTTTTCTCTCTCACTCTTCGCTTTCTCTCTCTTTTACAAGTGATGAAAATGGCTATAATTGTTGAGGAAAAATTTTTACCAACCCTTTAAAATGAATCTTCATCACCTTTATATACTTGATCAAATTCTAATATTTCGCCAACTTATGACGTCAGCCACGTTACTAATGTTGGAGTTGGTGCTTGGAGCACCAATCCAAATTATACATTTTTATTATTTTTTAATAAAACAACCACTTTTTCAAATCATACCCTATTAATGTATAAATATACTAAGAATGACATCGACCTTAGAATAGTAATATAGTAATCATATAGTAATACTGGACACTAGGTGGTCCCATATTGGGATAAGTATTACTATTATAGACCATTCTTAAAGTATATATATTTCTAATCTTTGGTTTTGGAATACGGTCGAATTCATATAACCAAGAAGACTAACACATGTCGTATATTGGAATTGGAGTTCCAATGGTTTAACCCAATGAACCATGAGCTTTGGAAGCTCGTATAGACGCGTGGGTATTGGTTGGACCGAATACTGAATGACTCATAAGTGATTCCTAATAGTTGGAAGTACACACCACTGTCAATAGGAATCTCCTCAAGTCGAGTAGCATATGTGATCCTTTGACTACAGGATATCATTGATTTTATGTGAAATCCTCCACACTTTGATGCCATGTATGTCAAAAACCTTTCATGGTCTGGCCTCTAGTTATTCATTGGGTGTGGACCGATGCACTCGTTAATCAAGTACGAATCAAGATAGGATTCGTCGGCCCGTATGTGTACCATAATAGGGTTTAGGTATCCATGTGAGTAAGTCACGATTCTTAAGACTTTGGCCAAAGCCGATCACCTAGGGTGGATCGCATCAGTTGTAAAGAGTCGTGGACATATCGACATGAGATGTGCGCCTCAAAAACTTGATGGTGTATTCTATATTTCATAAGCACAACTCGGATAGTCTACAATGAATGCATTGATAAACATATGTGATGACCTCGACTTGTATAGTTCAGAAAGGTCGTTCGTGTTCTTCCACGAATTCGGAGGTGGCCGAATTGCGTACATATTAGGTTGGCTTATATGACGAAATTGTCTGAACTTAGAGAGTCCCAATATAAAGTGTACTCGTTGAGCATTTGGGTAGACGATTAATTTTGATAAAAGATAATATTCGATATTATAATTATCAACTAAGATAATCAAGTGTTATTGGATAACACTGATTATTTACTTTGACCTAATTGGGTTAATTGGATTAATTCATTATTTACACAAGGGCTTTGTCATAATTTCATAATTATCTCTACTATTTGAAGATATTATGGTAATTGTAAGTATGTAATTATAGGTGTATTTGGCTTGATTTAATTAGATTAAATCAAAGTGGTAAACTTTGAACTAATCCATTTCCAAATCCTTGTCTTGATTTAATTAGATTAAATCAAAGTAGTAGACAATGGAGATTAGTCACACCTAATTATACATATTTGGACAAATTAGATTAAGTCTACAAAAAATTAATTATTAAACTTTATTAATTAAAAATTGTCTAACTTTTGCTATAAATAGAAGCATGAGCAATGATTTTAATCAAGTTTAAGAAAACTAATACAAATAATTCTTGGAGAAGTTTGCCTAAGAAAGAGAAGTGTTTAGAGAAACTTTGGAAGATCTCTACAACATTTCAACAATGAGAATCAAGAATGGATCTTGGAGTGAAGCTTGCTAGCATTGGATCAAGATTGGATCTTGGAGTCAAGCTTGCTAATCCTTGGAAGTTCTTCAACCATTTCTACAAAGGAGAAGTAGATTGGATCTTGTATCAAGCTTGCTAGGTAAGTTTGATCTTCTCCTAAGCTATGTTTCTTCTTTAGTGAGTTTTTCATTAATGAGACATATAATAATGAATTATTTATTGGATGCATGATTACATAGCTTAAAGTTGAAATTAGGCAAATGAATTATGTTATGCTGTTTTGGAAGTATAAACACAATATGCTTGTGATTGGGTCAAATATGTTCATATTGGACATGAAACAATTAATAAGAGTTTGAAACTGTAGATTAAAGCTTAAAGTTATGGCTACCATTCTAGAATCACTTGACCACATTTGAGTGACCTATAATTGTTCATGAGACATTTCATAGTGGGAATCTAAATTGGTTTTTGTCTTGATTCAAACAAATGTATATATGTATTTAGAATGCATGTATGTTAGTTGTATAATATGTATTTATGGTGGTATTGATGTTAAAATTAGATTTTAGGTGTATTGAAGTATTAGGAGAAAATTAGAAGTGTTTAGTATTGGTTTGAAGTTGAAAAATGCTCACTGCCTAGGGTAGTGTCGCGACTCTGACCTCTCAGCATTGCGACACCGAGCATCAGATCTAGGAGCGTCGCTACGCACACCCTTCCACATCGTGACGTCGAGACGTTAAACTCTCACATGTACTCTCATACTTTGGAGCTTCTCGATGCCCAAGCTTTTGTGTCGTGCAGGGTTGATACATAGTGAAACTTCATTTTCTCTGTTCCGGAGTTTCCAGGCTCCGATTTGGTTGCTTTTTTTCTTAAGGACTGGTATCGGAATGTAATTTTCATTAAAATATTTTAAAATACACATATCCATGATATCCTTGGATTAGACCCACTTTCACTGCGCGGGACTCCGATCCGACCCTAGGAGTTCCACATCCGCCCCAAAAACTAAGCCATTATTACCTAGGCTCTCTTCCCCAATTACCCTATGAATAATAGCTCAGCCATCTGACACCGCTATTCTTTTCCATCTGAACTTCATTAAATTGCTCATTCTTTGTAATTGTTACACGTTATGCCCATGTGCCAGCTTGTATTCCTATCACTCACGCAGTTGCGTATTTCAGTCAATAAGCCTGAAGCTCTCTTTCATCCCATCAGCCGTTGGCCTACTCATATTTCATCAATCATTGGGAAGCTCAAACCACCGTTTATAAGTATAAGGAAACATCATCGACCCATATCCTCGGGTCGATATGCCGAAATAAATGAAGCATTTCCTTGTATCTACCAGAAGGTCGGACTGCTGTAGAAAATCCTTTACTTCCCTCACCTTCTCTTCACAAAGGTTAAACCAGCACTGAGCCCCTTTTCATGTAGAAATATTGAGAAATAGCTTCCTTCGTTGACAGTCTGAATTGTTATGATTTTCTTCTAGCTTGTATCTTCTAGTGATCACCTTCCTCGGGTGTATGTGACTGTGCATCGGCTGGTTCCCCATGTTCCTCAGGTCGGTCTTCAAATGTAGCCGAATCTGATCCACTGGTCGGGTCAGACACCTCCGAGCCCGGACCCCCATCCTTGCAAAGAACTTGGGCCCCATATTGGTAAATGAAATCCCTTTACTACCCTTTTCCATACTTCGACTCTTCTCGGGTCCAAAAATCACCATCAACATATTTCATTATTCCTTAGTCCATATAGTTTGAGTCAATTACATAGTTAGTTTTTTTTTTATTTTTTTATTTTTTTATTTTAGAAATAGATCTGGCTCGTTCAAATCTATCCTGTTCTAAATCTAAATATCTGAACAGATAAAGTTATCAAGATAAAAAAATTTATATATGAACTCTACCAGGGATGTCAATTTTTCCCTTCCGTTCGGGACGAGATTTGAAACATATTTTATGAGGTAATTTAAAATGGGATAGGACAAAAAGAATAACGTGATTTAGTAGGATGTGACATTGATTTTTTATCCCAAAAATAACGGATGGGATCAGGACGATTTTTTATCTCTGTTATATAAATAAGACGAAATCGATATTATCAAATTCTATCTCATTCCATTACATTCCATTCTATTTCCATCTCTAGACTCTATCCACCCTTTAATTATTATTTTTTTTAAAAAAAAAATTAAAAACTTGAAAGTAGACAAGGATAAGATAGCGACATTTAAAACTTTAAATAATTGAAGAGTCGCATGTGGAAGGTAGATTTAGATTCGGAATTGATTTGAATTTTGTACTGAGTTTTTTTTTTTTTTTAAATTATGATTGATAATTATTAAATAAAAATTTATATATAATTAAATTAATTATTCATTACTATTAATACATGAATTTCAAAAGATTATAAAAACCTTAAGAAAACTGACCACTTCATCCAAATTCGTCCAAGATACCCTTCAATCCGTTATAGTGCATTTTTTTTTTTTTTTAATATTATTCACTTTCACTTTTCAACCCTGAAAGCACTACTGATGAGGTCAATTGATTACCATACTTGTACATATTTTCAAAATGCATGCACCAACAACAAATTTAAGCATTTTGCTTGACCGGTCATGCTCTAAAATTGAAAAAGCAATCATATATGAAATTGTGAATCATGGGGTTGGTGTTGGTGATGAGCATGGACTCTTATTATGAACCCAAATGCATGTCACAAGTAACATATCATTTTTCAGCATCTTTGACTTCAGTCAGAGCCATCTATTTCACTACAAGCTTTACATTATTTATACAGAAAACTCACTCTTCTAATTCTACGACCAAGCAAAAAAGTTATCCTGATTTCAAAATCAAGATAGCCAATTATAAGTTTGTAAATTTTATATTGAAAATGGGGAAGAAAGTCATGAGTCTTCAGGCTTCTTTGAAGATAGCTAAGCAGAATAAGCATGAGAGTAATAATAAGAAGCAAATCAATTTGATTGAAGTGTTGCGTCCCAAGGTTTACATCACTGATAGTTCCAACTTCAAGCGCCTTGTTCAAGAACTAACAGGCAATGGAAGCAGCAGCAGCACAATGTCATCTCCAGCTTCTCCTGGAAGAAAAGAGACAACACTAGAAAGTAATAATACTCTGGTTATTGACATTATTGAAGATGATGGAGACAAACAAGCTGCTTGTTCATTTGATGCATCTATGAGTACTGTAGATTCATTTGAATGCTGCTGCCACAACATACTTTCTTATGAGGGTTTCGGAGGAGTATCAGATAACCAGATGAATCAATTAGGGGAAGATTATTGGTTAGCATATCAAGATCTTGAGTCGTGGCTTTTAGATATTGATCAGCCATGTCCTAGCTTTAATGATTTTGGGCAGAACCTGCAGATGTCAGCATATACGACTATGAGTTATCTGCGCTGATATGAAAGCACGTTTAGATATTAAATTAATTCTTACTGAGGAAGATCTTAATTTACGCAATCTTTACCTTTACTGCTGTTTTTAGATATTCATAGCAGAAAATTCATGCATTTGTTCCAATATTCAATTAATATGTATAGAAAGCTAGCTGGTGATTTGTCAGCGTATTTCCTCTTCCTAATCCTCATGAAACTTTAATTAATATATCCGTATACGGTATACATACTATTTCCAGAGCTAAGAAATAAATTTTTCATGGAGAAGCAGTCTCTACAATTGCATCAATTCTGCATGTATTGTGCTCGTAGACAAATACTTTTGCTAGTTACCAATAATCATATATTATTATATTTTAACAGTGCTCTCAATAATGAAGTAATTGATGAAATTGAAATTCCGTAAAAGATAACTTTAGAATTGAGAGATGCATTACTCATATTTTGAGTTAATTTCTTTATCTTAGCCGAAGTGTGATATTTTCCTGAACACTTCCTCTCAACACTCTTCTCGCTCATGTTGTCATGCATGTTATGAGTTTAACTCAATTCAAAAACTAATTTGAGGGTTGAGAGTGTTGTGATTTTCTGCTTACTGAAGAGTGTTTATAAGGAAAAATCTAATTCTATTACTACATGAACATAATTTCTAAGTATTTGAAACTCTACAAAAACCTCACTTTTTACACTCTCTAAGTTTTCTTTACATGAAGCTTCATTGTTGAGATGTTTTGAGCTCTTAAATGAGCTCCTTATTTATAGTAAATTATGGCTCAAATTGTCAACAAATGAATAGTATCCACCTAAAGTTATTTTGGCCATTTTTTGGTGGTTACACCAAACCTTGAAAATGATGGCAATGGTGCGGATCAATTTTTGACAATCAAGAATGAAGATTGAAAGCAATGGAATGCAGCTAAATCCTTCAATTCTCCCCCTCCAACTGCATCCGAAACGATTTTCATCTGACAGCTATCCTGGCTATATCTCTGCACAGCTCTAGCTTGTCCCGAGTAACTACATTTGTTAAAATGTCGGCTGGATTCTCATCAGTATGGATCTTCACTAGTCTCGGCAATTGTTGATTCATCACCTCTCGTATCCAATGATAGCGAATATCGATATGCTTCGTCCGAGAATGATACATTGAGTTATGTCTGATTGATCCCTAGAGCACTCTGACTATCATAATATATATTTTATTATGTCTGATTGATCCATAATTCTTGGAGAAAATGCTTTAACCACAACATTTCCTTTCATGCTTTCGCTGTTGTAATATACTCAGTTTTTGTTGTGGATAATGCAATACACCTTTACAATCTTGACTTCCATGACACAGCCCCCTGTAAAAGTGTAGATAAAACCTAATGTAGATTTTCTACCATCAAGATCTCCTACTATATCTGAATCTATATAGCCTTACAAGATTGGATCAGCTCCCCGGAGTATAGATATAACTTCGATGTACCATTGAGATACCTTAGAATCTATTTGACTGTCTCTCAGTGTTCTTTTCCTGGATTAGATAGAAAATGAATTATTACACCCACTACGTGAGTAATATTTGGCCTGATACATACCATAACATATATTAGGCTTCCAACTGCTTAAGAATATGTTATTGATGACATCTTATCTTTATCTTTTTTGGATGAGGGACACGAACTCTTGCTCAGTTTGAAGTGATTTGCTAGCGGAATGCTGACAGGTTTGGCATTCCATATATTGAATCTACTGATCATCCGTTCAATATAATTCTTCTGGGAAAGCCACAACCTTTTATTTTTTCTGTCTCAAACTATTTGAATTCCAAAATCTGTTGAGCTGGTCTTAAGTCTTTCATGTTAAAAGACTTAGAGAGTTCATTCTTCAGCTGACTGATCTTCGCTGCATCTTATCCAACGATCAACATGTCCTCTATATATAATAGAAGAGCAACGAAATTTCCATCCGGAAACCTTTGAATGTAAACACACTGGTCTACTGTAGTTCTTTTATAACTTTGACTCACCATTAATGAGTCAAAGTTCTTGTATCATTGCTTTGGTGCTTGCTTGAGGCCATACAAGCTCTTTTTGAGCTTGCATATAAGATTCTTTTTCCTGAAACCTTGAAATCTTCTGGCTGCTCTATATAGATTTCATCATATAAATCACCAAGAAGAAATGATGTCTTAACATCCATCTATTCAAGCTCTATATTCAAATTAGCTACCAATCATAGGATAACTCGGATTGAAGCCATTTTTACAACAAGTGAAATATTTTTATCAAATTTGATTCCTTTTTTTTCTGTAGGATTCCTTTGACTACTAACCGGGCTTTGTGTTTCACCACATTTCCGCTGCCATCTTTCTTCAACTTGAACACCCATTTATTCTCCAGTGTCTTTTTGCCTTGCGGGAACTTGAATATCTCATAAGTATGATTTTCCTTTGTCTTTATGAGATACAGTTTCCTTGAAATTTTCTGGCTCCCCTTCGTCAGTAAGCATAATATAGTTAGATCTTGAATATATGGTTAATGGAATCCAGACTCACTCAGATCTTCGTACTTGAGGTTCATTATTTTCATGAGATCTGTCGTTATCCAGATCTGCAGATGATTTTGTAGCCTCTAATGGAGCGGGTTGCGGCTCCCATTGCTCAACATTATCTTCTTCCCCATTTGGTTCTGCTTCTGACATATCATGCACCGCATCATTATATATGGCCACTCGTGTTGGTACTGAGGTTGTGTCTAGATATGAATCAGTTTTTTTAACATAGGAATTAGAAGACATCTTAGGCTTTTCAATGTCTCTTATTACCTAGTCTTTAAGAAACACTACATCTCTGTTTCTAGTGACATTTTTTTCCTTCGGGTCCCATAACCTGTATCTGAATTCCTCATCTTCATAGCCTATGAAGATGCATGGAGTAGTCCTCACATCAAGCTTCTGTTTGAGCTCATTGGATACGTGTGCAAAGGTGAAACAGTCGAATGTTTTAAGATTAGAATATGAGGTATTCTTACCAGGCCACACTTTCTCTGGAATCTAAAAATTCAACGGTGTATATGGTGATATGTTGATCACGTAGCAAATGGCACGAACAACTTCTCCCCATAATGGTTTTGACAGCTTTCCATGTTGATCATGCTTATGACTTTATCCATAATGGTGCGGTTAATTCTTTCATCAACACTATTATGTTATGCGGTGCATGGAATTATCCTTTCGTGTCGAACGTCGTGTCTTCCGCAGTAGGCATCGAACTCTCTGGAAGTGTACTCGTATCTATTATATGTGCAAAGGCACTTCAGTTTTTTTTCATGTTTCACGCTCTACCATGGCATGAAACAGTTTGAAATGATCTATGACATGATCCTTTATTTTCAAAAAATACACCTACACTTTCCGAGAAATATCGTCAATGAAAGTAAGAAAATATTTATTATCGCCTAGTGAATTAACCTCCAATGGACCACAAACATCAGAGTGTACCAGACTGAGCAACTCTGATCTTCTCGTAGAAGATAAATTAAAAAGAGACTCTATGATACTTACATATGTGACAAAGTCTCTGGTGTCATAGGTTTTGAAAAGCCTCATGTTCAACTACATTGAGGTTCTCTGCACACATCTTCACATGAGTCTTGTATAAAGTACCTTAAATATATCATCGGGTGACGACCATGGCACCATTTATCATTCTTCATGTGTCATTACTAAAGTGGCTAGCATACCCCTATTTGTCAAGGGCTACCTCCGAGAGTAGATTAAGATGAAGTTCCGGAACATGTCTAACATCCTTAAAGGTTATTGTACACCCTGTATTTGTTCACATCTGAATATCATAAATTCCCACTATATGAGAGGAAATGGTATTTTCCATCTTCACTGCACCAAAGTCTCATGCTTTGTATGTTGTGAAGAAATCCATGTGATGAGTGACGTGTTAGGATAGTGCAGTATCTACTACCCACTCAACATCTTAGGTTGCGGTGTGAAGGCATGTCTCTTCCTGTATAGAGTAGATGGCTACATCTCATGAAACTACTAGTGTCTTTGTATCAATGTTCTTCAGCTAAGAATTGTCTTGATTGTGTTCTCGTTGTAGCTTTCAATAATTCTTCTTTAATTGGTCTTCTATGCCACAATAGTAGCACTTGTAAGTAGGTTTTCTTTTATATGTGGATTTGCCTATACTTTTACTTCTAACTCTCTATTTACCTCGATTTTTATCTCGTTATCTTCATCGATTCTCCGTGGATGAGGGCTTGTATCTGATTTGTGCCCATGTCTTTTCTTCTCGCCTCCTCATTTGGCAAAACATCTTTTACCATATGCATGAAATTTTTTCCTCTTGGAGCCGAATTGCTGAGAGTAACCACCAATGTCTCCCAACTATCAGAAAAAGAATTGAGTAGTAGGAAGGCTTGTACTTCATGTCCCAGTTGCATGTCTACTGCAGACAACTGGTTCACCAGGCTCTGGAACTCATTGGTGTGCTCTGCTACTGAAGTTTCACTCCTTAACTTCAAGTTCACCAAACGCCTCATTATTAAGATTTTATTTCGAGCTGTCTTGGCCAAATACATGCCTTCCAACTTCATCCACATTTCATAAGCATCTGTATCTTATGCTACGTGATAGAAGACACTGTGACCGATCCATTACCTAATTTGACCCACAATTCTGTTATTGAGTTTGTTCCAATCACTCTCTTTGACAAAATCAGATTTCACTCTCTCTTTCTCGATCACATCATACATATCTTTGCAGTACAAATAATCTATCATTCGAGGTCTATAGAGAGAGTAATTGGTTACCGCCAACTTAATCATTGCACCTGACTGCGAATCTTCCATTTCCATTTTAAGTTTAAGATTTAAACTGAAGATAAGATAAAATCGGGGCTGATTTTCACAAATCGAAAGTCACCATTGCGTCTAGAACGGTCGAAAATGGTAGATTTGACTATTCATTGGTCCAAATTCGACACATGGATCGATTTATAAATTTCAGAAACTTACTGGGCCAAACTATAAATTTCAGAGACTTCAGGGGACTCAATGAAATTTACCAGGTAAGTTGACATGGCAAAAATGTGGAAAAGTGGGGCCCGGAAAGACGATGTGTCTGATGATATGTCCGATGACATGGCTGACATGTGGCATATGACTGGACAAGAAAAGATGATATGGCAACACATGGCTGCAGACTAGTCGATGATGTGTCTGAAAATTAGTCGATGACATATGCTTACGTGGCGCTGACGTGTATCGTATTCAACCTCTGGAGCGCATGGCTGTGCGTGTGGCTCATGAAGCTTCGTTGGAGCTCCGTATGATCGCCGAAAATACCACCTTCATCATCTCGACGTGAACAAGCAGATGTTATGCTTAAAACTGATTTTTGAGAACTTTCCCGAAACCTGAATTTTTTGAACCGAGTTCCGTTCTTCGATGTTACGACCCCCAATGTATAACCAAAGCTCCTGATACCACTTGTTGTGATTCTCTGATCACAGAAGAGTGTTTATGAGGAAAAACTAAATTTTATTACTATAAAAATAGAATTTACAAGTGTTTGAAACTCTACACTTTCCTCACTATTTACACTCTCTAAGCTTTCTTTACATGAAGCTTAATTGTTGGGATGCTTTGAGCTCTCAAATGAGCTCCATATTTATAGTAAAATTATGACTCAAATTATCACAAAGGAATAGTTCCCACTTAAAATTATTTTGGTCATTTTTTTTGTGGTTGCACCAAATATTGAAAATGGTGGCAATATTTGTGGAGGATCTCTTCTATTCTGTCCCAATTTTTTTATATTTATTATTTGGGACAAAAATCACGCAAATCAAATAAAAGTTATTATAAATAGAATTTTAAAAACTCCCATCAAAGCCATAGTGGCCAGGGAAAAAAAAGAATTCAAAGATATTTTAATTATTTACTTAATATTAATAGTTGTAAAAAAAAATTGAGGGGTTGCTTGACCTCCAGAAATACAAGAGGCTTCGCTTTTGATTGAGATGAACTTGAGCATTCCATTGGGTAAAAATTTGAAGAAGGTTAGTGCCAAGTTCTTAACTATCTCACAAAAGAGAAACATCAGAAGGCAAGCATACTTGAAAGAAGTGTCTCAGAGGAATGATTCAGTTTTCTTAGCCACTATTGCAGCATTTGCTATTCTTCCACCTTTTATTATACTAGGAATTGCTGTATTAACTGATTACTTTCAACTTTTTCCATGAAAAATTCTTATCATCTACTATATAAATGTTCACGTTTACTTACAACATATGAGCTTTTAAGTATTAGATAGCAAGATGGACACTTTCCTCCCAAATTTTACCATACACCCTGTTTGTGAGTTAGCCACACTTGATGCAAGTGGCAACGTATTGAGTTTTCTAAGATAGCTCCAAAAGAATTACTTTGTACAGAGTTTTGTGTCCACGTAATTCTCAACAGCTGAGAACATAATCTCTTCGAACTTTTGCTCTTATGGGACACGTATCCACTAGAAATCATTCTTCATTATCCCATAGCACTCTTTCTTCTGCCATTGTGTTTATTATTTATACTGGCTATTTGTTCAGACAAATTTTTTTTTTTGGTAATCGGGTGTCCTAACTAGTTTACGCGCACCTCAACTAATCCTCAAGACATATGTCCGGTGTCCTCAGAAGTTTCTCAGTATAGATCAGGGTAAGTCGCTGGCTTGTCCCCAAGCGACGTGGCTTGGTGGTGTAGTGTTCATGATCTCACCCTGGGTTCGAATCCAGAGAGTGCGTTTCTTGTAAGAGTCTGGGACAGCCGGGAGTTTTACCTGCTCCGTTTAAGCCTGGAAGAGGTGGTTTGGCGGCGGGGTTTCCAACGATTCCAAAAATTAAAAAAAAAAAAAAAGTAAGTCGCTGTCTTTTTACACCAGGGGATAAAGACCATAAGGAAATGCACCTAGTGAGATTCGAATCTTAAACTTGATAGGGAGCAAACCACTCAACAGTCTACCACTAAGGCAACCCGTTGGGGAAAAATGTTGATTATCAGAAACCCTTCGAAATGATGCATGATTTACGATTCATTTTTTCTCTTTAACCTCAAAGTGAACTCGTGTCACGTTGAGATAGTATTGGTGAAGTATAAAATAAGAAGCTGAAAGTTATACCATAAGTTGAAATGTGTCATGCTAATTTTGGCTGCCCTTTCTAGGCTAAAAGGTTAGGCATAAGCTTAGTGAAATCAACATTTTAATTAATCAATTTCTATTATTTGGAAGAATGCAGGGTCAAAATTACAAGCATGATGGAACTTGACTGTCATATATGGCAAGGAGAAAGGTCCTGACTGTGCAATTTTAACCACAAAAATATGATATCCATTACCTACAATAGGATCCAATTTAATTACAACCTTCAAAAAATAGCTACTTTACAGGAGACAATCAAGAAAATAGAAAAACAGAAACAGCAAAACACCTTTAACTCGTCTTATTGATCATTCTGTCAAAATGCCAATGCTTTGTGTGGTCCTCCTTAGGAAATAAAATTCTGAAACGTAGCAATTATAAGAAAGTTGCAGAGCCGGCTTTGAGGGATAGGCAGTTTAGGATGTGGCCTAGGGCTTCCAAATCCTTTTAGATATTGTTGTAAATTCTTCAAATCTTCAAATATAATAGTTTGGATGGAGGAGGGACATGTCCCTTGGATGGTACCCCATAGGGACATGTCCTCCAATTGAGTGTAACATGGTCCTATGCTCTTAAGGGATGCATAGGAGGGGTATAACCATATGGAGGGTTGCACCTCAACCCAAAGAGTGCCCTTGAGGCACCCTTCCATGCTTATAAAAGGAAACATTCATGTTCTTTTTGAAGGATCAGATTCAATCCGAATTCATCCAAAAAGTTTAGAGTCTCATATTGTTTTTGAGTCAAGAGAGAGTGCCCACCATTTCCAAGTTCAAGATCTTGTAAAGGAGTGCCCCTTGAACAAGAGGAATCCGAGTTATCCTGTGAGAACATTAGCCACAAATCCCGTAGAGCACCGAGACGGGGCTGATAAGTTCTTAAGGATAGAGAATCATCTCGACTTGGACGTTTTTCATCATGTTTTTCTGGTTCTTAAAGTGGTTTTGCATGTTAGTGTAGATCTACTTTTATGTTCTGGATTTGGTTGGTTTAAAGCATGTTTGTTTCCTGTTAAATGACACTAAATCCACCAACAATCTTAATAACTTATTTGGATTTTGTGTTGTAAAATCAGAAATATTGCATGATTCACGCATACTTGAAATGAATCACAAATACAATGAAATTTGATGGTGACTGTCGGTTCTTATATGCATTATGTTGCATGTGATCATAAAGCCCTCGTGGGTGAGTTTGAATATGGTTTCATTTATCTGAGTATAGGCTATAGCATTTATTGGAAGAAAAAAAAAGGAGAGAGAAAATTAAAAACAAAGTGGGTGCATTGTGTTATAAAATTTATGCAAGTTTAAGATGGAAATGAAAACAACAAAACATACATGCATGTTAATCTAACTGAAAGCATGCGTCAGAAGGAAAAATAATAATAATAATTGTTGGAGGTAAATTCTGGTACTATGATGATTGAACAGTACGGTAGGGGTAGAAAGAGTAACTTCTTTTTGACCAAGACCCTTAATGCCGACCCGGACAGAAGGGTGTTGCCGACCATATGACATGACACGTGCCAACAGGAAAGGCCGGACACTTGGTGATAAATTACCGACCACTTCAGCACGACTGGTCAGACAGTATCAGATCAGTAGCATCATTCTCAGTTCAGAGGATCATTGCAATCGACCTCATAAAGACCGAACAGATGACGAGATATTTTCCACCGCCTCATTCTTATAGGATAAGATGATGGGACACCATTCTTATAAGATAAGGTGATGGGACATAGTAATGATGAAAGTAAGATATTTTCGGCCAAGTAGCCTTGGGGGAAGGAATTCCATTAATGAGTCAACGTGGGTAGTGTCATCTAGAGGGTGATAGAACCGCCTCTTTGCTAGTATAAATAGGAGGGGGAAACACATTTGTAAGGGTTGGTTGATTGATTAGTAAGATTGATTACTAAAAAGTTAGAAAGAACTATTATGTAAACACAAACAGCTCGGTTTCCACATTGACCGATCACAAAACAGGTCGGCTGAGCACATTTCGGTAACAAAACACCCATCCATTTTGTGCCCGTGGACGTAGGTTGGATTCAATCCGCCGAACCACATTAATATTTTGCATTGACCTGCGTGTTTATTCCCTTTTGTTAAAGTTTGCTTTTGGTTTCCCATAACCAAACAAATTCACTGTTGAAAGAAGATTATCTCGGGAGCGGTATTCCCTTATTGCCCCTGAGATAAAAATCAGCCGTCAACAGTTGGCGCCGTCTGTGGGGATTCAACGAAAAGCAATTTACGTAGTAGGACGATGGAAAAAGGTGGAAACCACCGGTCGTCATAAAGTTAACAACAGAATGGATGGAAAAAATGGAGGAAAATATAAGGAAAGATAAGGAGGAAAATCAAACCCTTTTGAAATCCATGATGGACAAACTGGAGAGAATGGAAAAGACGAATAATGAAAGACTTGAAGCTGGAACCAGCCGGAGGAGAAGTGAAATAGCGGAAGGAAAGAGGGTTGTAGATGTGAGTGGAGACGATGAACCCAGGAGGAAGGACCCCGGCAGAATGAGGTCTCAGGTGATAGAAAGGGATTTGCAAGCGGAGGATATGTGGGAAGAAGAAGAGGAGAGGTAGTCGCCAAATTCTTCCTATGATAGCCCACACGACACCAGAAGGGAAGATTGGAGGCACGGCAGAGTTGAACGGGAAATGTTTGGTCGCGGCATGCGCCGTATTCAGAGTGACAGGCGCGAGGAAGGCCGCGGGGGGCAGCGTGGTAACCCTGATGACAATATGAAAGCTTGGTTAAGAAAAGAAATGACTTAGTGGGAAGGGAGCTTCAAAGCTGATGCAGGGGATGCTCGGGACGGTGAGGTTGAATCTCCATTCACAAAGGAAATAAGGTTGGCAAAATTCCCAAGACGATTCACCATGCCGACCATGACACCCTATAAAGGCCATACCGATCTGAAATCGCATATTGAGGGTTTTGTTTTGTTGATGGAGGTCTAAGGAATGGTAAGGGATGCCATTTGTAAAGTCTTCCCATTAACCTTGGGCGAGCCCGCGGTCCTGTGGTTTAGAAGTTTAACCCCATGAAGCATCGGTAGCTTCTCACAGCTTAAGAAGTCATTTGTTCGGCACTTTAAAGGGGCATGTGTCCCAAAGAAAATAATTGGGGGAGTTGCGACTTGTAAAACAAGGGGATGACGAGCCCCTGGGAGTTTTCATTAAATAGTATCACAGCTTGGTGCTCGAGGTCGGAGGATATAAGTCGCTAGAGGTCTTGGAAAGTTTGAAAGGGGCCCTGAAGGTCGGAAGACTATGGACCCACCTGAGAATCCAGGACACACCGAACTATGCCACCGCATTAGAAATAGCCCGGAGGTTTGCTTTGCTGGAAGAAGAGGAGAAGATATCTCGAAGGGGCACAACTACCAAAGAAAGGGCGGCCAGGGCAGAAGTTCCTCGGAGGCCAGATAGGGAATTCAGGAAACCACCACTGAGGCAAAGGGAATTCAAGCCGATGCCTCAAAGTGATCAGGAGAGAAGAGTTTCGGCTCAGGTGAACCAAGTCACCAGGGAAGAGGCGTACGTTCCTTTGAATAAACCGTTAAGGCAAATCATCAAAGAGATCCAAGGCAGAGGCCTCTTGACAGAGCCTGATTTCAGGAGGTACCCCCCGGACATTAGGAATGAAAGATCTTATTATATACACCATAATTTGAAGGGGCATACGACAGACGGATGCAAAGACTTGCAAGAGTAAATGGAAGACCTAGCGCGCAATGGTTATCTGAATAAATACATCGACCACGAAATTATGGTGGCCAGGCAGAGGTCGAACCGCAGATAGGTGAATACCATTGCTGGAGGAAGAATGCTGGCCGGAGATTCTAATCGGTCGAGGAAGAATTACAATCGTACCCGAGGACCAGAGATATTGGCAATGGAACAAGCACCAGGAACTCAGGGTGGTCGGTCAGTGCCAATAATGTTCACATATGAGGATGCTCGTGGGGTGAGTTTCCCCCATGATGATGCCTTGGTGATTAAGGCAGTGATCGGTGGTTCCGAGGTGGATATGATTCTGGTGGATCCCGAAAGCGCGTTAGATGTAATTTCCAAAGAAGCCCCGGACGGCCTCGGGGTGGAATATGCGACCCTAACTGATGATGGGACTCCCATGTACGGCTTCGGGGGTTCAACAGTGGTTCCATTGGGAATGATACAATTGGCAATGACAGTCGGGACCCCTCCCTGGTCTCGGACGATTATGACGGACTTCACAGTGGTAGACTGCATGAGCAGTTACCAGGTTATCATTGGTCGGCCATTTATGATGAAGTTAAAAGCTGCAATGTCCTGCTACTACTTAAAGTTAAAGTTTCATACTCGGGACGGGATTGGAATTGTGTGCGGAAGTCAAAAAGCCACCCGGAGTTGTTTCGCCACCCTCTCAAGGGAGACCATTTTTTATTGAAGATGGTGGCCAGAAGAGAAAAGGAAACGAAGATGGGGAAGGAACGAGTAAAGCTCCAGGTCCTCGGCCAAAGAAAGTTGCTCGGTTAGGGGCGGTTGAAGAACTGGAGTCAGTAGAGCTGTTCGGGCCGGGTAAAAATGTAAAAATAGTAGCAGACTTGGATGGAGCCCTGAAGTGGGACTTGTAGAAGTTCTTAAAGCAGTACCCAGATGTGTTTGTATGGGGGCATGACGATATGCCCAATATAGATCCGAAATTTATTAATCATCATTTGGTGGTAGGTCCGACCCACAAACCGGTCAAGCAAAGAAGAAGGATCTTTAACCAGGAGCGGTGTGAGGCGATAGCCACCGAAGTAGAAAAGTTATTGAAAGCTGGGTTTATCAGAGAGGCAAGGTACCAGGATTGGGTATCAAATGTGGTTTTGGTAAAAAAAGCCCACTGGAAAGTGGAGGATGTGTGTGGATTTTACCGACCTCAACAAAGCTTTCCCAAAGGACAGCTTCCCACTACCGAAGGTGGACCAATTGGTAGATTCAACGGCCTATCACGGGCTGCTCAGTTTTATGGATGCGTTCTCGGGGTATAACCAGGTCAAGATGCATCCTGGGGACGAGGAAAAGACAACCTTCATCACCTACCAAGGGCTGTATTTTTACAAAGTGATGTCCTTTTGGTTTAAAGAATGTTGGGGCGACGTTTCAGAGGCTGGTGAACAAGATCTTCAAGCCACTCATCGACGCATCCATGTTAGTGTACGTCGATGATATGATAACCATGTCTATGGAGCCAACCTGTCATGTAACCGATCTAGAGAAGACATTTGAGTTACTACGAAAGCATAACCTGAGGTTGAATCCAGAAAAATATGCTTTTAGGGTGGCCTCGGGAAAGTTTTTGGGCTATATGGTGAGCTCCAGAGGCATAGAGGCAAATCCTCAGAAGATCCGGGCTATTCTGAATCTGAAATCCCCTGGAACAGTCAAAGAAGTACAAAGCTTAACCGGTCGAGTGGCCGCATTGAATCGGTTTATTTCCCAAACAACCGACAAGTGTCACCATTTCTTCAAGGTTATCAAGAAGGCAAAAATGGAAGTCATTTGGATGACAGAATGCGAGGAGGCCTTCCTGCAGTTGAAGCAGTACTTGACACAGCCGCCACTCTTAGCAAAGCTGACCCCATGTGTGACCTTATTCTTGTACTTAGTTGTTTCTGAGCATGATATAAGTTCAGTATTAGTATGAGAGGCCGATAAAGTTCAAAGGCCGGTATATGATGTTAGTAAAGCTTTGTTAGTTGCTGAAACTAGATATTCGACACATGAACTGGTCGATTTGTCTTTAATTACTGCGGCCCGGAAGTTACGACCTTATTTCAAGACCCATCCTATTGGGGTTTACACCAACTGTCCATTAAGATAGATCCTGCAGAAACCGGAGGTCTCGGGTAGGTGAGTAAATTAGTCGGTAGAGTTGAGTGAACACGACATTTCCTACCTACCAATAGCAGCGGTAAAGGGTCAGGCTTTGGCGGACTTTGTGGCGGAATTTACGGTATCACAGATTTTGACTATTGTGGAAGTTGGATGGGAATTTTCGATAGATGGATGTGTCAGCTCACAAGGTTGTGGAGCCGGAATAGTATTGAAAAGAGGTGAAGGCGAGGAGGTAGTGTACGCCTTAAGATTCGCCTTCGAGGCCACTAACAATGAGGCTGAATATGAAGCAATTATGGCCGGCTTAAGGTTGTGTACAGCGATGGTTGTTCGTTATGTAGTTGTGAATAGTGACTCCTAGTTGGCCGTCCAGCAGCTAAAGGGAGAGTTCTAGGCCAGGGAATCGAATATGATGGCCTACTTGGCAGTAGTAAAAAAATTGATCGGAATAATGGGGAATGTGCAATTTGAGAAGGTCGGTCGGGAGAATAACTATCAAGCAGACTCTCTAGCACGGCTCGCTTCATCAATCAGATCGGAAAAGCCCAGAACAATCCCTCTGATTTGTCTCCAAGTAAAAAGTGTGGGAGCGCCCGAGTAATGGAGCTGGATATGGAAAACGAGCCTTCTTGGATGCGGCCGATCAGAAAGTATTTGGAAACTGGAGAAGTACCAGAGGAAAAGAAATAGGCCAGAAAGTTGAAGTGTAAAAGCAGCAAGTTTTTTCTCTGATTGAAGGAGTGATGTACTGGAGGGGCTATACGGTACCACTCTTGAGATGCATAGTAGAGGAGGAGGCTGATTATGTACTCCGAGAGATTCATGCAGGAATTTGTGGAAACCATGCCGGGGGACAATCAATTGCTTTCAAAGCTTTAAGGCAAAGTTTTTATTGGCCAACTATGCATCAAGACAGGATGAGGGTAGCTCGAAAATGCGAAGGATGTCAAAAGAATGCCAATATCCATCACCTGCCTGCAGAATGGTTGACTGTGTTATCCAGCCCATGGCCGTTCGCTCAGTGGGGCCAGGATATCATTGGGCCGATGCCGAAAGGGCGTGGGCACGCAAAGTATGATATTGTTTCCATAGATTATTTCACCAAGTGGGTGGAAGCCGAGCCTTTGTCCGCAATCACATAGAGGAGAGTAACTGAGTTTTTGAAGAAGAATATTATCTGCAGGTTCGGGATTCCAGGGCTGTCATCACAGATAAATGGAAAGCAGTTCGACAGCAAAGGCTTCAGGAAACTCTGTGGGGATTTCCAAATCGCCTTCAGATTCGCTTCACCTGCTCACCCCAAGTCCAATGGACAGGTCATGGCAACCAATAAAATCATCAAAGTATATCTTAAGGCTCGGCTCAGAGTTTGCAATGGGTTGTGGGTCGATGAGCTACCGAAAGTATTGTGGGCGCACCAGACAACCTGTAAGGATTCCACAGGGGAAACTCCGTTTTCCTTATCCAACGGGTTTGAAGCGGTTATTCCGGTAGAAATCAGAATGACTACCCACAGGGTCCAGCATTTTAAGGACGAGCAGAATAAGGAGCTCATCAGAAATCACCTCGACCTGATGGAGGAAAAAAGGGAGAGGTCGGCTATGAAGACAACAATCTATCAACAAAGAGTGGCCCGTTTATATAACAAAAGGGTTCGAACCCGGTCCTTCCTTCTGCGCGACCTGATATTGAAAAGGGTTAATTTGAACACCCGAAGGCCATAGGAGGGTTCGTTGGGTGCCAAGTGAGAAGGGCTATATAAAGTTGTGGAGATTGTGAGGCCAGGTGCCTATCTTTTGGAAAAGCTGGACGGCACTAGGCCGAAGAAGCCTTGGAACGCCGAGATGCTGAGGAAATATTTCTAGTAAGTCTCTTTCTCGGGCAGCAAAGTCCCGTGAGTGACCCGACCAGGGTTAAAGACTTAGTTATAAAAGCCTCTCTTAAAATGACCCACATAGAGTTGTAAGGAGGGCAGTATGCCCCACGAATATGAATAAAACTTTCACTCTTGAATTAAGAAGCTTGTTCATTTTTTCTTATTTTTTTAATTAAATGTGAAAACTGTGTTCAACATTCCGAGGACATACTCGATGCGAAGGGATGAATTGAGATCGGGAAGGGCACCCAACCCGTGGCACGCCAAACACTGGTGTCATTATCAAACCCCCAGGTGGAAGCGCGTCGACCTGGCTTTATTTTATTTTAAGTGGATCCAGATCGCTTCAAGGGATAAATTGCATATGGGAAGCGCGCGAACCCCTCGTGGCAGTGTCCGACTCCCGAGGCTGAAGCGTAACTACCCTATGACTTGTATTTTTGAGCAACACCTCGGGATGGCGACTGCGGGGAGGGAGTTTCCCCCGTGAAGTAATCTGCCTAACCGAGTCGGAAGCAACACCTTGGGATGGGTACCGTGGGGAGGGAGTTTCCTTCGTGAAGCAATCTACCTAACCGAGTCGGCAACAACACCTTGGGATGGCGACCGCGGGGAGAGAGTTTCCCCGTGAAGCAATTTGCCTATCCTAGTCGGCAGCAACACCTCGGGATGGCGACCGCGGGGAGGGAGTTCCCCCGTAAAGTAATCTGCCTAACCGAGTCGACAGTAATACCTCGGGATAGCGACCGCGGGGAGGGAGTTCCCCCTTGAAGCAATCTGCCTAAGCGGTTTAGGGGAGGCGACTGCGAGAAGTGTGTTCCCGTAGGTTTAGCTTGACCGCTTGGATCAGGAGAAGCATGGAACGAGGAGGTTTCTGCCCTCGTGGCGTATGCAGGCTCTAGAGCCGCCCAGCATAAGAAGGTTTTTGCCCTTAGGGTCTCGGTCGCTCACAGATCCATATCTCGGCTTGCTAGGACATTGAATTGTAAGGTTTAGAATTATATTTTGGAGGCACCAGGTGGGACACCATCTCGGGGCCCCCATTTTGTTATTTATACTTAGTTTTTTATGGAGTATGTGCTAAGTCACCTCCACGGTTTTCGTCTTGTCTTACTCTTGTTTTGATTTTCATCGATTTGTGGAAAGGGGAGGCCCGTGCCATGTTTCGACTACTGTTTCGGCTCGGGGTTGGATTCATTCCACCGAGGCCACATGGTTATTCGGCTCGGGGCTGGATTCGTTCTTCCGAGGCCGCATGGTTAATTGGTTCGGGGTTGGATTCGTTCCGCCGAGGCCGCATGGTTATTCGGCTCAGGGCTGGATTCATTCCACCGAGGCCGCATAGTTATTCAGCTCGGGGTCGGGTTATGTCCCAATGAGTCTACCTTTTGGTCTGGGGACGTAACATTCCCCCAGAGCCAAGTGCTTCTCTCAGCTCGGGTTCGGGTTACGTCCCACCGAGTCAGTCTCTTCTGTGGGCCAGACCTCGAGTGGTCACTTATAAGAACGCATCTGGAGTAAATTATGTAAGGCAATAAGTACGATAGAATCATGCATTGATAAAAAAATACATAATTATAAAGAGGTTATTACAAAGAGTTGTGTTTTGTTCAAATTTACATGGGGCCCGTGCGGGTTACCCCCTACTCGTAGGCCCGCGTAGGGGCAATTGGCTTTTCTTCAATAGGCTCGGGTGGCAGATGACTAGGCTCGGCCTCAGGAGGAGGGGCAGTGGCTTCCATATGAACGGCTTGAGAGACCTCGGCAATTACAGCTGTAGGAGCGGGACCATCTGGTCGGTTTTCTTCAGGAGCTTGAGGTGCCGGGACGACTGAAATGGGATCGGGATCTGATACTTCTTCAGGAGAATGGGGCAGCCATTTTTTAAATTCTTCTTGGGAGATCTCCCCATTGCAATATCGGATGGCCGCATGGATGGGCCCCATGTCCAAGTTGGGCAGCACCATCGGGATAATTTTAGCGCAGTCCCCGACCCCCTCACGTCTGATTGCCTCCCTCTCGGTCTCCAACTCAACTTCCTTCTTTTTAAGCTCCTCACAAACCTGAGCCATCTCCTCGTCCTTGGCCCTCAGCTTGGACTCAAGACTGCACACTTCCACTCTCAAGACCATGTTGTCAGCCTGGGCAGTCTCCAGGTCCTTCTTGGCAGCCTCAACATTTTTCTTTCCAGAGAGGCGGCGGATCTGAGAGATTTATTTGTTGAATGAGCCTCGACTGCGGCCAGCTCAAAGCTCTTTATCTCCTCGTCCTTTTTAGCCAGCTCGGCCTCCATTTCAGTAATCTTGCTTTGGAGCCTCTGGGCTTGACCTCCTTCAGATAGAAGGCTCAAAATAAGATCTTTATTATTGGCCGTCAGATAGTTAGCCTGCCAAGAAGAAGTAGAAAATCGGAATTCAGTCTAAGTCAAAAATTCAGAACGGGAATGAAAAAGATCGTTACTTTGGCCATTTAGGAGCATAGCACGGAGACCACATCCTCGGGGGATAGATCTTCATTTTTCGGAATCTTAGCCGGAGGGACTGCCTTGGCCAGTTCGTTGAATGCCGGCACCAAATGAGAAGTGGCCTCTCTTATGTCCTGGATGAGGTCCTCGCCAATGAGTATCACGGCGCCCTTCTACTTTTTGGAGGAACCCTCCGGCATTTTCTTTTCTTTCCGAACAACATGTTTTCCGCCTAGGGCCTGATCCTCTTCAATCTCCCGAGCGAGCTCGTCTTCCTATGCCCCAATCAAACGTCTTTTTTTTCTTGTAGGCTTTAGGGGCTGGCAGGTCTGGCGGTAGTTGGTGGTGATGCCCTGGAAGGGGGAGCCGAACTTCAATGGTCAGTAGAGCCACTTCTTCATTCACCTTTTTGGCATCGGAGCTTGTTGGCCGTTTCCGAGAAGGCCCGGCTCCAGATTGACCGATTTTCTTTGTCGCACCGGCCAATTGTTCAAGGTATTTTGGGCGTTTTGACATTCCTGCAAAAGGCAAGGGCAAGAACGTGGTCAGTCCAGAATCTGAATAGTTTGAAGTCATCATTATCCCTAGCAAACAAGGGGGTTAGTTGGGAGGTTAGTAAGAATCTACCTATCCGCCCCAGGACTTTCGGGGGAGTAGTTCAAATGAGGCCCGACTCAACAAATGCCACATTATTAACCAGTTTCTTCCAGTGGTCGGCATATCATCGAGCGTGCTGTATCCGCATCCGGACTCGATGAGAGACCGTGGGAGCATCCCTCCAACAGGTTGGGAAGGGTCAGGAAGTTAGAATTCTATCGTAAAAAGAAGAAGTAGAAACACTAAGAGTTAGATTCCTAACCTCCCGCTCTGAAGATATCTGGGACTGAAGTCTCATCGTCATATGTTATCAGGGCCCGTCCCCAGTCTCTCGTGGCCCAGAACCATGAATCCTTGAAGTTTTTATTAGAATCGGGGAGCGTGCGGATGATATTTGATAATTCGGCGTAGGCGGAGAGGTAATACCGACCTTGATGTGTTTTAGGGTTGGCCTTCAGTCTGTACAACCTCTTCACTTCTTCAAGGGACAGTTCACCAAGGCCTGCCCGGTGCCAAATCACATGCAGCCAGGCCAAAATCCTCCAACTATTCAGGCTTAGTTGGCAGGGGGCGATCTCCATTTCGGCTAGCATCCAGGCGAAGTAGCGCTGTATGGGTAGACGAAGTCCACATTCGAAGAAGGCTGGAAGAATGCCAACCGAGCCCTCATCAGGTTGGCTGGCACGATCATATGGGCGAGGAACTTCAAGGACAATGTCTATTGGGATGTCATAGCATTGTCGAAGTAGGTCCAGATCATCATCAGTTATCTTGGAAGGCCGATTCATATCCAGAGCCGAGTGGTCGAGTTCGCCGGGCTCTGGATCCTTCCGGGGAATTTTGTGGTGGTAGGTGTCTTGTTCAATTTTGGAAGGGGTAGGGTGGTATCAGGATCAGGAGTGATCTGCCTGAATTGGATGGACGGTTGGGTTTAGGCGTCTTTTGAGTTGAGAATGACGGTCGGATTACTTGCTTTTTGGCGGGAGGACGACGGATGGTTGACAAGTTGCAGGCTCACGTTAAACCCCTAGAAGAGATTTGATGTGTATTTAAGAGGATATGACGGTTGCGCGTCTCGAGGGGCGGTTTCCGAAAGGACAATAAAGAGAGTTCGCTTTGGCTGGAAAGAGATCAGACCGAGCATCTGAGTTGTACCGAGGAAGAAGTGAGTATAGGCCGATGAGTTTCTTCTCCAAAGATCGGCCACCAGTTTATTAGTGGTACCACTCTTTTTAAATAGTTCCCGGCACCAACTCGCACACTTGTTGGAACCGAGAACTAGGGGACATATGTTGGAGGTAAATTCTGGTACTATGATGATTGAACAGTACGGCAGGGGTAGAAAAGGGTAACTTCCTTTTGACCAAGACCTTTAATGCCGACCCGACCAGAAGGGTGTTGCCGACCATATGACATGACACGTGCCAACAGGAAAGGTCGGGCACTTGGTGATAAATTACCGACCACTTCAGCACGGCTGGTCGGACAGTATCAGATCGGTAGCAGCATTCTCAGTTCAGAGGATCATTGCAACCGACCTCATGAAGACCGAGCAGATGGCGAGATATTTTCCACCGCCTCATTCTTATAAGATAAGATGATGGGACACCATTCTTATAAGATAAGGTGATGGGACATAATAATGATGAAAGTAAGATATTTTCGGCCGAGTAGCCTTGGGGGAAGGAATTCCATTAATGAGTCCATGTGGGTAGTGTCAACTAGAGGGGGGATAGAACCGCCTCTTTGCTAGTATAAATTGGATGGGGAAATACATTTGTAAGGGTTGGTTGATTGATTAGTAAGATTGATTACTGAAAAGCTAGAAAGAACTATTCTGTAAACACAAACAGCTCGGTTTCCACATTGACCGATCACAAAACAGGTCGGCCGAGCACATTTCGGTAATAAAACATCCATCTATTTTGTACCTGTGGACGTAGGTTGGATTCAATCCGTCGAACCACGTTAATACTTTGTGTTGACCTGTGTGTTTATTTCCTTTTGTCAAAGTTTGCTTTTGGTTTCCCATAACCAAACAAATTCACTGTTGAAGGAAGATTATCCCGGGAACGGTATTCCCTTTTTGCCCCTGAGACAAAAATCAGCCGTCAACAATAATAATTAATGTAATATGCAATCATAAATAAATAATGAAGATTTACAATCTATGGAAACAGAAAAAAAAATTGACGTGACTACAAACCAAAAGAAATTCTGAAATTCATCTCTTTGGATTGGTGAAATTCATTTTTCCTTTCTAGTCTCTCTCGACAAGTTGTCCATTTGATTTTTTGAAAAATAAATCTAATATATATTTATACACACTTGCTTTACTGCGTCCAATCACATTATAGAGTTGTAATGGTTAATTCTTCCATGTTTTCAACTGCTACTTTATATTATTATTGAATTGTACATGTATCATGAGCGGATGTGTTCTTATGTAATAAAATTAAAAATTAATGATATATGTATATATAACATCAAACTCATATTACTCATTGTTTAATGATTATTCTATAATTGTTTATTTAACTTAAGAAAATCATATAATGAATAATTTCTTATCCAAAATTATAAACTTGGTTATTATAGATTTAAGTTAATTAAAACACATTCAATTATCACAAGCATACATGTGAAAAAATTGAAAGTTATTTGTTAACTATATGTTGCATACTTGGTTGAGAATTAAAAGTGTAGTTATACACAAGTAATTCCTTCCAAGTTTGATTGAGTTTTATATTTATTTGTAATATTATTGTAGTTGTAAATTAAAGTGTAATACTAAGTTTGAATATCTAAGTTTTTCTATTGAGAAAGTGATTAAGGGAATTGTGGGAACACAGGATCTGGGGCGACGCATGCTGTTCTAGGCTCGCGGCCTAGTCGGGAGTACAGAGTAGCCACGGGGGACTAAACCGGAGAATAATGGAGTCGCCACCCGATGTGAACCGGGAAAATGAGATTTAAGGCCGCACTCACCCCTCGCAATGGAAGACCTCAAACCGTTGGGTTCGGATGGTCCCTTACTTATGTCACTTGTAATGAAAGGATTTGTGTAATAATTTAATCAAGCTTAAGTAACACTTATTTCCAAGAATCATGCTTCTAAATCCATATGCACAAAAATAAAACTTACCCCTAAATATGCATATATTTCACATCTAAGATTGCATGTATTCACATCTAAGATTGCATGCTTGAAAGTACATCAAAGTAGTAACGAACATACAACTTCATTGGCATATTGTATTCATGGAAACACAAGCACACACTAACCACTCAAGCACACATAAAGGCGAATCAAGTAATGACGAACATGTGATTTCATAGACATATCAAAAACAAATAGCCATTACATGTCCATGCACAAATAAAAGAGTCAACTAAGTACATAATGCAAAAAGACACTTAAGGATGCAATTAGGCATTAAAGTAAGCATGCTATGACGTGGTGCAAAAGATATACTAATATGGACACAAACACACACGTGGGCATTTTTCCAAGTGGTACGTGGAATTGTATCCCGAGTACAGATCATACTACCGTCCATTCGGAATCGGCTATGAAATTTATGTCTGGGTTTCCATCCTATATACCACGAGAAATAATGCCCAAATGCTATCATGACATGGATACATAAATGATAATAAATCAAGCAAAGACAAGGATAGAAGATGCCATCAATAGATGAAAGACGCGGCAAATATCGTGGTAAAGGTAGCCTTTTAGGCTTTTCTTCCCCCAAATGGAGAACCTTTTTAGTCCAACACAATAAGCCCATGCGCTTTTCATTACAATGCGTACAAAGATAAGATAACTATAATGCATATGAAAAATAAAGACAATAATATCAAACTTAGTATACCTGATTGAACACATCTCACATTCAACCGAACTCACATCAACCGGCGCGGCAAAGCATCGTGGTAAAGGGTTTTAACCCCTTAAAATAGGGGACCTTTAATCCGACTTAATAAGCCCATGCGCTCGATCAAATAGTGCATATGAAAAATAAAGACAATAATATCAAACTTAGTATGCCCAATTGAACATATATTACATTCAACCGAACACACATCAACTGGCGCGGCAAAGCATCGTGGCAAATGGTTTTAACCCCTCCAAATAGGGGACCTTTAATCCGACTTACTAAGCCCATGCGCTCGATCACATAATTACATAAACAAGTAACATTTGGAATTTAAATGACGAATAATAAATAAATCAAAGCAACATAAAACAAAAGAAGGTGCCGTTTACTCAAGCGGTACGTGGAGTTGTATCCCGAGTACAGATCATACTACCGTCCATTCAGAATCGGCTATGAAATTTATGTCCGGGTTTCCATCCGATATACCGCGAGAGTTGACACATCTTTCATCTTATTCCAAGGCCACAACATACAATATTTCGTAATACATGCATATTTATCTACTCAAGGGCCACAATATGCATTTTAACATAATAATCATTCGAACAATACTCAATAAATAATAAAAATAAAACTGAAAACGAGTGTGAAAAATACCCTCAGGTCTAACCTTTTATGTCGACTTTCGGACTCGCGTTTCACGGCCGTCGGAAGGGCTATCACTCCGCAACTTTTCTGGTTCACTGGTTTGCGTTTTACCTTGCTGTTTCGCTGCTCAAGCTACTGTTTTGACTCCATTTTTCTGCTGTTTTGCTGTCGTTTCGCTGCCGTATGTTGGTCACTGTTTCAGGTGTGTTAAGGCTACTGTTTGGGGCGTTTTTTACTGCTGTTTTGTGTAGTTCTTTTCTGGGCAGTTTGTGGTGGTGGACTGGCAGTTTATGGAGGGACTGTTACGTGAGTTTGGCTGGGCAGTTTATGTGAGTGGGTAATGCCGTGGCAGTGTGTGGTTAATAGGGGGGTATATGTTGATGCGTGAAGGCTAGGTGGCTTGCGTTAAGGGGCAATGCTTGTTGTGTTGAGGGCTTGCTGTGGCGTGAGGGTGCTGAGTGATGAAGGGTTCACATGAAGCTTAGGGTTTGTCGGTCAGGGCTTTAGGTTTGTTGCTCAGTGGAGTCTATGAGTGAAGGGCTTTAGGTTTTTTGTCTCTTTGTAGCTCAGTTTTGTGGCTGCCGTGGGTTTGTTTGTTGGCGTGAAGCTAGGTGGCCTTTTTGCGTGAGTTGGCTCCGTGAATGAGAGTTGGGCAGATTTTGGCGTTGAGTCAATTTGGAGGCGTGGAGGCTGTGCAGAGGGTTGGGCGTGTGGTGGAGGCAATTGAGGGCTTTGTTGCATGGACCGAGGGGCAGTTACGTGGGTGCAAGGCTATATGCGAGGGTTGTTTGCTTATGTGAGTGGAGTGTTCTCCGTGTAATGAAGGAGCAGGCTTAATTTGTTTATTTGTTTATTTGTTTGTTGTTTGTGCGTGAGAGAGAGAGGAGGTTTATGGTTGAGAAAAATGTTTCTTTTATAGACAAAGGCTAGTGTTTATCCTTGCTTGACAAGGAATGGATTTGGTGCATTCAATTAGGATATGATTTAGTGTCAAACAAGGAAAGGATTTGATTGATTGGGGGGGACAAATTTTGGTGAATTAGGAAGGTTGAATATTTGATTGGTGTTAATTAGGCATTTAATTTGTTAGATTATGAAGTCAATATTTTTAATTGGTTATGATTGATTTTAATTAGGCATAATATTTCTTTAATTTAGTATGTAATATTTTGGATTAGGAAGTTACAATATTTTAATTTGGTATAATTATATTGTATGTCTTATTTAATTTAGTAAATGACTTAATTAATATTTTATTTAGTTAATATTTAATTTAATTAATATTTAATTTAATTTGGGTGTATTTTAGAGGCCATGGGCGTGTGGGCCTAGGTGGGTGTGGGCGTGGGCTTTGTCTTGGTAAGTGTAGACAACAGAAATCGGCGACGCTATTTCTGGGCTCGCGGCCTAGTTGGGAGTATGAAATAACATGGAGTCGCCACCCGTGTGAATCGGGACAAAGATTTAAGGCCGCACTTACCCCTAGCAAGGGAAGACCTCAAACCGTTAGGTTCAGAATGGTCCCTTACTTATGTCACTGGTGATGATATGATTTGTGCAATAAACTAACCGAATCTACTCAATGTATATGCTCAAAAATAACTTATATCTAATATGCATTCGCTAAATAAATCCTATTCTAAGTTTGCATGCTTGAAAGTAAGTCTTTGAATGGCAAACACGATATCACACAATGAGCATATTGAACCATTAAATCAACATGTATAAATCATTACCCAAACACATCATAAACTAAGAACATGCATAATGAACAACCTAAACATGCTTTAACAAATGAATAACAAACTAAATTAAACCATGCTTTAAATAATAAACATATAACCTAAAGACTATAACATGCTCAAATACAAATTAGGATGAGACGAGATGTGCGCATCTTAAGTGGTACGTGGCATTGTATCCCGAGTGCAGACCATACTACCGTCCATTTGGAGTCGGCTATGGAATTTACGTCCGGGTTTCCATCCTATATACCACAAAAGAGAACACATATCCTGCTCATCCAACAATCACATCATGCTTCAAACGACTCTCATGCAATTATATATCAAGATAAATAAACAAAAATAAGAAGATAAGTAAAAAGGGTGCCCTCAGGTCTAACCTCTTTTATTGTCTAAGAAAGGACGTTACACGTCCGTTGGAAGGGATTGATACTCTCGCACTTTTCTGGTTCACTAATCCAACGATTTCCTCTCGGGTTTCACTGCTCGGGTTGTTGTTTTTCACTCCGTTTCTCTACTGTTTAAAGGGTATTTTCTGGTTACTGTTTCAGGTCTATTAGGCTACTGTTTTGGGGACTATTTTCAGAGATTTGGGGACAGTTTTTGGCATGGTTTAGGGACTGGTTTGGGTCTGTTTAAGGACATTTTTGGGCAGTTTTTTAGATGCTTGGGCGTGTATTTGAGGGCTGCTGTGATGGGAGTTTTGTCACGTGAATCCAAGGCCACTGTGAAGGCTCTTGTACCTGAATTTAAACTGTTTTTGTGGGTGCTTTGTTTGATTGTGCAAGTGGCGTGAAGGAAGTTGGTTACGTGAAGGGTAAGGGCTGTAGAAGGCTGAAGCGTGAATTGAGGCTTTGTGGTCAAAGGGTGCGTGAAAGCAGGCTAAGCGTGAGGCAAAGGTGCGCTGTTTATGTTTGATTTGTGAGTGCTGAAAGTGATGTGGCTAGAGGCAGGTCATGTGGCAAGATCGTGGGCGTGAAGGCTGGGTGCTAGGTTAGAGTTGGGCTGAATTTGGGGCAATTGCGTGGAATGCTGTGAGGCGTTGTGTGAAGGGTGTTGGCGTTGTGTGAAGGAAGAATGTTGGCAGGTGGTGCGTGAAAGATGAGAGGCTAAGGATTATGGCGTGGATTGAAGGCATGAGTAAGGGGGCAGAAGACGTGTGTTAGAAGGGCTGTTCCCAGAAGGGTGTTCAGGGTTTTTAGGTTTGTTTGTGATTTTGTAAGAATGAGCCAGCCAGCCAGGGATTCGAATGTGTGGAGAAGGGTTATTTTTATAGGCAATGGGATGGGTTTTACCTTGTTGGGGAAGGAATAGGATTTGTGAGATATTCTTTTAATTAAAATGTGATAGGGGAAATCTTTAATTTAAGGGAAATGATTTGATTTTTTTCTTTTTAGTTAAGGATATGATTTAGTTTAATTAGGCAAGGAATCCATGAGATTTATTTAAATTGGTAGGTGATTTAATTAAATTAGGAATGTGATTTATGTATTTTAGGAATGTTATTTATGGAATTTAATTTGAATATTTTAATTTGGGAAATGAATTTAATTTGTGACATGTGTTTTATTTAATTTCATTGGATTTATTTAGTTTAGCCTGTGATTTAATTTATTTAATTTAAGTTTAATTTAATTGGTTTTAATTTAATTTATGAGATGTGTTTTTAATGTTTTAATTATTTTTGGATGTGATTTAATGGGTTTGGTGTGTTTTAAAACAGAGGTCCAACAAGCAACCCGAAGCCAAACAACGAGGTTAAATCCAACGAAAATCCATTTTCCAACTTTACCCTTCCAACGTCTGTTTCCTGGGACTTTCATGACTAAAGAGGTAGTTGCCTCCATACGAGACTCATCATTGTGCTAATGTGTAAAAATGCAATGCCTACAGTCGCCCCCACTTTGATGGGACTTGTGTAGTGTGTGACAATGACAATCCTATCAAAGTACATGCAATGCATTTTCACTTACCTGGCTCACCAGCTGCCACCTGGTATGCCTTCTGTGCTGAGTTGATAGTGCTAAACCCCGTACTTAGGGTGTCGCGGTAGTCCACAATGCCAAACTTGGCGTGCTAAACCCCGTACCTAGGATGTCGCGGTAGTCCACGGTAGTCCACGGTTGTCCACATACTCCACAGTAGTCCACATAGTCCACATACTCCTCGGTAGTCCACATAGTCCACATACTCCACGGTAGTCCACGGTAGTCCACATACTCCACGGTAGTCCACATAGTCCACATACTCCTTGGTAGTCCACGGTAGTCCACATAGTCCACATACTCCTCGGTAGTCCACATACTCCTCGTAGTCCACATAGTCCATATACTCCACGTAGTCACGGTAATCCACATACTCCACGGTAGTCCACAAGTACACATACTCCACGGTAGTCCACGTAGTCCACATACTCCACGGTAGTCCACGGTAGTCCACGGTAGTCCACATAGTCCACATACTCCTCGGTAGTCCACAGTAGTCCACATAGTCCACATACTCCTCGGTAGTCTACATAGTCCACATACTCCACGGTAGTCCACAGTAGTCCACATACTCCACGGTAGTCCTCATACTCCACATACTCCACGGTAGTCCACGGTAGTCCACATACTCCACGGTAGTCCACGGTAGTCCACATACTCCTCGGTAGTCCACAGTTGTCCACATAGTCCACATACTCCTCGGTAGTCCACATAGTCCACATACTCCACGGTAGTCCACGGTAGTCCACATACTCCACGGTAGTCCTCGGTAGTCCACATAATCCACATAGTCCATGGCAGTCCATGGCAGTCCACGGTAATCCACGGTAGTCCTCGGTAGTCCACATAGTCCACGGTAGTCCTCGGTTGTCCATATAGTCCACATGCCGTACCTGGCGTGCTAACCCCGTACCTAGGGTGTCGCTGTGGTCTGAATGCCGTACCTGGCGTGCTAACCCCGTACCTACGGTGTCACAGTTTTCTGAATGCTAACCCCGTACCTAGGGTGTCACAGTTGCGTCTCCGTACCTAGAGTGCCGCAATTGTCTGAATGCTAACCCCGTACCTAGGGTGTCGCAGTGACGCCTCAGTACCTAGAGTGCCACAAATGTCTGAATGCTAACCCCGTACCTAGGGTGTCCCGGTGACGCCTCCGTACCTAGAGTGCCACAAATGTCTGAATGCTAACCCCGTACCTAGGGTGTCGCAGTGACGTCTCCGTACCTAGAGAGCCACAAATGTCTGAGTGCTAACCCCGTACCTAGGGTGTCGCAGTGACGCCTCCGTACCTAGAGTGCCACAAATGTCTGAGTGCTAACCCCGTACCTAGGGTGTCGCAGTGACGTCTCCGTACCTAGAGAGCCACAAATGTCTGAGTGCTAACCCCGTACCTAGGGTGTCGCAGTGACGCCTCCGTACCTAGAGTGCCACAAATGTCTGAGTGCTAACCCCGTACCTAGGGTGTCGCAGTGACGCCTCCGTACCTAGAGTGCCACAAATGTCTGAATGCTAACCCCGTACCTAGGGTGTCGCAGTGACGCCTCCGTACCTAGTGCCACAAATGTCTGAATGCTACCCCGTACCTAGGGTGTCGCAGTGACGTCTCCGTACCTAGAGAGCCACAAATGTCTGAGTAGTCCACATGCCGTACCTGGCGTGCTAACCCCGTACCTAGGGTCGCAGTGACGTCTCCCTACCTAGAAGCCCAAATGTCTGAGTGCTAACCCCGTGCCTAGGTGTCGCAGCTGTGATATCTCCATACCCGGAGTGCCGTTCCAGGCTGATCTGATATCTCTATACCCGGAGTGCCGTACCTGGCTGAACTGATCTGATGATGATGCGGGCCTCGCCCCCAGAATGCCATACCCGGCAGAAACTGATCTGAACCAATGTGGGCCTCGCCCCCAGAATGTCATACCCGGCAGAACTGATGTTGAACCTAATGTGGGCCTCACCCCTATAATGCCATACCCGGCATTGCTGATACTGATGCTAATATGGGCCTCGCCCCCAGACTGATGCTGATGTGGGCCTCGCCCTCATACTGATGCTGATGTGGGCCTCGCCCCCAGAATGATGCTGATGTGGGCCTTGGCCCTAAGATTCATTCCAAATTCTGACGACGTGGGCCTCGGCCCTGGGATTCATTCCAAATTCTGACGACGTGGGCCTCGGCCCTGGGATTCATTCCCGATTCATTCCAAAACTCTGTTGATGTGGGCCTCGGCCCTAGGATTCATTCCTGAAACTGATGCTGACAACGCGGGCTTCAACCCTGAGACTCATCCCTAAAACTGATATCAATGCTGGTGCGGGCCTCGCCCCGGGACTCTTCCCTAAAACTGAAACTGATATATAAGCCTCAACCCTGAGACTTATCCCCAAAACTACTACTCATATGTTGCTGATTCTGGTTGGCTTGTCTTTGCCGCTTTCTCTTTTTTCTTCTTTGAAACCTGTGAATACAAAACAAAACAAACACAAAAAAGAATGCAAAATACGTTACATGTATGCATGCATGCATGATTGAATTTCCTATTTCGTTGGGTTAGGTCTTCCGCCAGTTCTCCATGTGATTGCCCAGTCTTCTCTCTGGTCTCATGACTCAATATCTTGTTATGTCATTGATTCACGATGTGGTAGACTGGTCGCCCCCAGTCTTGGTTTAGCTTTTTGTTCTCCGCTGTTTGCACTTGGTCAAGATGAACCACATGGTGGGGCCTTCCATATCATACTATATCACATGCTACGAAATAGTCCCAATAGTTACACATATTATTGCCCTCAAAGAATGCTCAGTATTGAAACCAGAGAACCTTCAAACATTCAACACAACTCAAATCCAAGTCTTTGAATAAATTATCTAAGCCAGACTCAATGTGTGTATGTGCAAAGGTTCTTTCACAGCTTGATCCTTAAGTAAGCCAACTCCATGATTTCGTTTCAAAAATCGGGATCGATGGGTCAAACCAACCTAGATATCTCAATTATGCCTGCAGTTGCTTTTCTGTGCTCAATGTGGTATGATTTTCTTTCTCTTTTTCTCTTTCTCTTGTCTCTTTTCTTTTCTCTTTTTTTTGAACTTCTTTTTTTTTTTCTTTTCTTTTTCTTTTTTTTTTTTTTCTTTTCGACACACTACCCTTTAAGGTAGCATTTCTCCTCATGGTGGTCCTAATACTCGCCCATGGGTAGCTTCACGCTTATCGTTATAGTGGTTCATTTTTTTTTTTAGAGACTTTTCTTTCATTTTCAACCATACCACACATCATAACACAAGCAAGTCAGATAGACATCTAAGCAAACGGTCATTCACCGACCTACAATTTCTTCAACTAGTCACTTTGCTAACTACTCAGGTTTTCACTGCTAAGAACCATAATCAAGTGCTTACGAGTCTAACATAGATCAATTATTCAAAGTATCAGATTAAAGCATATCAAGAGTTTATCGTTTCTAAGGTTTCACCCTGAAGCAAACAATTTCATCATTGGACTTATGTCTAACTATCAAGGACAACATTTTTTTTCTCTTTTTTTTTTTTTTTTTTTTCTTTTTTCTTTTCTTTTTTTTTCTTTTCTTTTTTTTTTTTTTTTAAGGCCCCTTAATGGTCTTTCTATCATTGCATTAAAGTTCTCTGTTCCTCGGTTTCCTTTCCTCGATATCCATGTTTGTTAAACTCTTCTTCGACAAGTCTTATTTTTCCTAACCCAACGGATATCTATGATGGCTTTTAAGACACGAGGGTTAACATGATGCATGTATGCATGAGATGCATGAGATGTGTTCGATGTATGGGATATATAAGTCATAAGAATTTTACACTAGTTGGCCCCATCAGCATTTAGAAACTTTTGGCCCGATTGCCATAAAGCACAGACTCGTCCCAGTTTAATGGCCCAACAAGCCCATACTTCATAACAACAAGTCCAACTGAATCCAAATGACAATGGTCCAAAGCATAACATAAAGGAATGATTTCTACTAGTTCTACGACTAAGGTTCACATGTGGGTTTTCGGGATTGCGGACAAAAGCTCTCATTGACGAAGGATTGTCCACAACTAGGACTCCCCACTCAAGGGTTCAAGCGACCAAGTGAGCGCACCTTTTTTATACCTTACGGTACGTGCCAACGAGTTATGGTGTGTGACGGACTGTCGAATGGATTTCCCGTTGTAGATTCCCCAGAGGGAGGGTGGAGCGAGGCTCTCTTAAGTACCCAAGCCCCTTAGGCTCTATCGCTTGGTGTCAGGAATAAACAACGAGTCTTCCAAACTAGTCTGTCACAACGAGCTACAAATAATGATTATCTCGGTGTCTTCACAGCTTTTCCTTATGAAAAGGTAGTGAGTGAAGGAAGACATCGAACCATTACCTAGCCTTAACAATGCCTTTGATTACACCCCCTTTCAACTCACTATAGAAACGATTATTAAAGCACAAATTATACACATCACAAGACATGATTTCGGGGCCGATTCTCTATATCCCCAGTGGAGTCGCCAGACTGTAGACAACAGAATCGGCGACGCTATTTCTGGCTCGCTCGCGGCCTAGTTGGGAGTATGAAATAACATGGAGTCGCCACCCGGTGTGAATCGGGACAAAGATTTAAGGCCGCACTCACCCCCTCGCAAGGGAAGACCTCAAACCGTTGGGTTCGGAATGGTCCCTTACTTATGTCACTGGTGATGATATGATTTGTGCAATAAACTAACCGAATCTACTCAATGTATATGCTCAAGAATAACTTAGATCTAATATGCATTCGCTAAATAAATCCTATTCTAAGTTTGCATGCTTGAAAGTAAGTCTTTGAATGGCAAACACGATATCACACAATGAGCATATTGAACCATTAAATCAACTTGTATATCATCCCACACAACACATCATAAACTAAGAACATGCATAATGAACAACCTAAACATGCTTTAACAAATAAATAACAAACTAAATTAAACCATGCTTTAAATAATAAACATAATAACCTAAAGACTATAACATGCTCAAATACAAATTAGGATGAGACGAGATGTGCGCATCTTAAGTGGTACGTGGCATTGTATCCCGAGTGCAGACCATACTACCGTCCATTCGGAGTCGGCTATGGAATTTACGTCCGGGTTTCCATCCGATATACCACAAAAGAGAACACATATCCCGCTCATCCAACAATCACATCATGCTTCAAACGACTCTCATGCAATTATATATCAAGATAAATAAACAAAAATAAAGAAGATAAGTAAAAAGGGTGCCCTCAGGTCTAACCTCTTTTATCGTCTAAGAAAGGACGTTACACGTCCGTTGGAAGGATTGATACTCCGTAACTTTTCTGGTTCACTAATCCAACGATTTTCCTCGCGTTTCACTGCTCGGGTTTTGTTTTCACTCCGTTTCTCTCTGTTTTATGGGTATTTTCTGGTTACTGTTCAGGTCTATTAGGCTACTGTTTTTTGGGACTATTTTCAGAGATTTGGGGACTGTTTTGGCATGGTTTAGGGACTGTTTTGGGTCTGTTTAAGGGACTATTTTGGGTAGTTTTTTTAGATGCTTTGGGCGTGTATTTGAGGGCTGCTGTGATGGGAGTTTTGTCACGTGATCCAAGGCCACTGTGAATGCTCTTGTACGTGAATTTAAACTGGTTTTGTGGGTGCTTTGTTTGAGTGTGCAAGTGGCGTGAAGGAAGTTGGGTTACGTGAAGGGTAAGGGCTGTAAAGGCTGAAGAGTGATTGAGGCTTTGTGGTCAAAGGGTGCGTGAAAGCAGGCTAAGCGTGAGGCAAAGGTGCGCTGTTTATGTTTGATTTGTGAGTGCTGAAGAGTGATGTGGCTAGAGGCAGGTCATGTGGCAAGTCGTGGGCGTGAAGGCTGGGTGCTAGGTTAGAGTTTGGCTAATTTGGGGCAATTGCGTGGAATGCTGTGAGGCGTTGTGTGAAGGGTGTTGGCGTTGTGTGAAGGAAGAATGTTGGCAGGTGGTGCGTGAAGATGAGAGGCTTAGGATTGATGGCGTGGATTGAAGGAGTGAGTAAGGGGGCAGAAGACGTGTGTTAGAAGGGCTGTCCCAGAAGGGTGTTTCAGGTTTTTAGGTTTGTTTGTGATTTTGTAAGAATGAGCCAGCCAGCCAGGGATTCGAATGTGTGGAGAAGGGTTATTTTTATAGGCAATGGGATGGGTTTTACCTTGTTGGGGAGGAATAGGATTTGTGAGATATTCTTTTAATTAAAATGTGATAGGGGAAATCTTTAATTTAGGGAATGATTGATTTGATTTTTTTCTTTTTAGTTAAGGATATGATTTAGTTTAATTAGGCAAGGAATCCATGAGATTTATTTAAATTGGTAGGTGATTTAATTAAATTAGGAATGTGATTTATGTATTTTAGGAATGTTATTTATGGAATTTAATTTGAATATTTTAATTTGGAAATGAATTTAATTTGTGACATGTGTTTTATTTAATTTAATTGGATTTACTTAGTTTTGGAATGTGATTTAATTTAATTTAATTTAAGTTTAATTTAATTGGTTTTAATTTAATTTATGAGATGTGTTTTAAATGTTTTAATTATTTTTGGATGTGATTTAATGGGTTTGGTGTGTTTTTTAAACAGAGGTCCAACAAGCAACCCGAAGCCAAACAACGAGGTTAAATCCAACGAAAATTCCATTTTCAACTTTACCCTTCCAACGTCCGTTTCCCTCCCGCGACTTTCATGACTAAAGAGGTAGTTGCCTCCATACGAGACTCATCATTGGGCTAATGTGTAAAAATGCAATGCCTACAGTAAGCTAGGTGTTGTGTTGGTTTGGTGAGTGGGTTTGGCCAAGGTTAAATGGTTCTGGGTTTTTTAGGCTAAAGGTGCTTTAAAACGGAGGTCCAACGAGTGAGCCTGGAGCTAAACAAGCGAATAAACTTTAACGAAATGCCGATTCCCTTCCGACAACCGTTTCCCGCAACTTCCTCCACTAAAAAGGTAGTGTCTCCAAATGAGACTCATCATAGGGACTCACATGTAAAAATGCAGTGCCTACAGGAATTCTGTGAAAAAGGCGATAAGAGCCTAAGTGGGCAGGGATTTAAGTGGTTACACCGGACCCCCTCGTCCTCTGGGAATATTCCTTTATTTACTTTTCATAAGAAATCTTAGTTGTAAATTCAAGGACTTGTGTTTATTGGTTGTCCAATAAAACAACGAGTAGATACTTGGTATATCACTTGAACAAGATCATTTGTTGATCATTGAACAATTTATCTTTTGTAAACTTATTGACCTCTGTTGATTTTTCCAGTTACATATGCCTAACGAAAACATCACAGTACTGGTCTCTCATAGAGAAAAACTGGAAAAGTTTGGTAGAGCAAACTTTAAACAGTGGCAGAGCAAAATGTTGTTCTAACCCGACAACTCTCCAGTTGGCTAAGTACCTCAATGATCCTCCGGGTCATGTGGAGGGTGAATCGGAAACAGCCAAGAACTGCGAGAAGAGACATGGTCGTCTGGCGACTTCTGTGCAAGAACTACCTTTTGAGTGGACTTGACAATACCTTATACAATGTGTACCAAGGCATGAGAAGATTCTCTAGGAATCTCTCGAGAAGAAATACAAAACCGAGGATGCCGGGCAAAAGAAATTTGTCGTGGGTAGGTTCCTGGACTACAAAATGGTAGATTTAAAAACAGTAATGTCTCAGTTGGGTGAACTGCAATTGATCATTCATGAAATACTTTGAGACGTTTAAAGTTGCCACCGTAATGGAAAAGTTGCCTCCATCATGGAAGGACTTCAGGAGCTATCTGAAACACAAAAATAAGCAGATGAGATCGAAGAGTACAACATGAAGTTCGAGAAGACCAGCTACAAGACTATGGAGTCTAAGGCCAACATCATTGATGATGGAAAGAGTAGCAAGAAGAGAAAGAACAGTGGAGCTGATTCTTCCCAAGTTAATAAGAAGTTCAAAGGGAAGTGCTACAACTGTGGAAAGAGCAGTCATATGGCAAATGACTGCAGAAACAAGAAGTCTCAGGACAAGGACAAGAAAAAGAAAAATGAGGCCCATGTCACTGAAGATGAGCAGCTGACTGATGAGATCTCAGAGATGAACCTATCAGCAGTGGTAACTGAAGCCAACTTGGTTGGGAATCCGAGAGAATGGTGGATAGACACTGGGGCTACTCGCCATATCTGTGCAGATAGCAAGATGTTTTCCTCGTATCAGAAGGTCGATGGTAGCGATCATCTGACAATGGGAAATTCGTCTACCTCTAGAGTGGTTGGACAAGGCACAGTGGTTCTGAAGATGACATCCGGAAAGGAGCTGACATTGAAAAATGTATTGCATGTTCCAGATATTCGGAAGAACTTGGTCTTTGGCTCTCTCCTTAGCAAGGCTAGTTTTAAGCTTGTATTTGTTTCTGATAAATTTGTATTGACAAAAAATGATGTGTATGTAGGAAAATGATACCTCATAGAGGGTCTTTTCAAATTCAATGTAATGACTGTCAATCGACACAGTGCTAATAATAATAAAGCTACAACTTCCACTTATATTATTGAGTCTCAAAATGTATGGCATGGGAGGTTAGGACATGTTAATTATGATACAATGCGTAAATTAATTAACATGGACCTTATACCTAAATTTGCAATTGATAGCCAACATAAGTGTGAGGCATGTGTTAAAGTAAAAATGCATAGAACATCATTTCATTCCATAGAACGAAGTTCTGAACCCTTGGAACTTGTACACACTGATGTGTGTGATATGAATATTGTGCAAACAAGAGGCAGTAAAAAGTACATTGTCACTTTTATTGATGATAGCATAAGATTCTGTTATGTGTATTTGCTGAAGAGCAAAGATGAAGCTATTGAGAGCTTTATACACTATGAGAAGGAAGTTGAAAATCAACTTGGCAAGAAAATCAAAAGAATCAGGAGTGATAGAGGTGGTGAATATGTGTCACCATTTGGTGAATATTGTTCCAATCATAGAATTATTCACGAAACTACTGTTACTTATTCACCTCAACAAAATGGGATTGGTGAGTGCAAAAACCGAACGTTGAAGTAAATGATGAACGCCATGTTGACAAGCTCTGGTTTACCCCAGAACTTGTGGGGGGAAACCTTGCTTTCCGCCAACTACGCTCTGAAAAAGCTACCTCACAAAAGTTTGGACAAGACACCATATGATTTATGGAAAGGTTATGTACCTTGATGAGTGGTAATTATATCACTATTTCCCACTCATTTGACCTAATATTTTGTATAGTTTCTTGAGTTTTGTGAATATTTTGATGTGTTTTGTGTTATTTTGTAGATAAATAAAATTTCAGGACATTCTGGAGGTGATTTGGGGCCAAAACAGTGAAAACGAATGAAAAGGGCATTTTTGTAATTTATCCGCATCGCGACGCGCAAGCTACCTTCGTCGCGACGCCTAACATGCACCAAGACTTGCTAACGTGCGCCGGGTCCACAAGTTAGAATCTGAGAAGTTTGACTTTGCTAACGTACGCCGTGCCACGTGTCACCATCACAATCGATCTGCTAACGTGCATCGTGCCACGTGTCATCATCCTACGGTGCCGACAGTCGCCATCGCCATATGTCACCATGTGTCACTCCACGTGTCTTCCACGTCATCATCCAATCACGATTGACCGAGTCAAAGTGCCACATCATCGCCACATCATCATCAACCAATCACAGCGTGCCACGTGTCGCAATTCTAGGGTGCCGACAATCACTTTCGCCACGTGTTGCCACGTCAGCGCCACATCAGCTCAATTATTAACTCATTTATCCGAATTGACAGGTGCCAGATAAGAATCTGAAATCAGTCAATCTCGAGCTGCCACGTCAGCTCAATCATTCAGTCCCAGCCGCCTTGCCACGTGTCACCTTATCTAGAATCCCACGCAACGAACCAGAAGCTGCCACATCGACAATCACGCGCGTCGCGATGTGAGCTGCGCGTCGCGACGTGGATACCCTACTGACGCCTATAAATAGAGCTCGAAATTTCAGTTTCAGATGTATCTTCCTCTCTAATTTTTCTGATGTAAATAGAGAGTTTTCTATCTAGTTTTTTTTTTTAAATTTTAATTACGTTATGTAATAATAGTAATTTACTTTCTTTACTTTTACAGTTTTTACTATTCACCATGAGGAGGTAACTTCTCCTTGCTATGGTGAAAGGTAATTCTTTTACTATTGCTATTTAGATTAATCTCCCTTAAATATAATATATTCACTATTTAAAATTTGACTTAAAAAGGATACTGTTACATTAGTCAGTTGGTAATTCATTTTAATCTGGTTTAAACCTGACTAATCAAGGATACCGCCAGATTGGTCGGTTGGTAATTAAATTTTCTTACCGCCTATATGGCAGGTTTATTTTGGTTTCGCCTTTATGGCTGGTTGGACTTAATTTTACTTAATCAGGTTACCGCCTATATGGCTGTTTGGTAAAATAATCACAAGTTAATATATTATATTAATGGAGATATCTAAATAGTAGTAGTAAAAGTTGATCCTTTTACCTTAGTATTTTATTTTATTGTAATTTACTTTTCAGCTTTTACTTTACCGCAATTACTTTTCAGTTTTTACTTTATGTCTTTTAAAGCCCTAGTTATGTGTCGTAACTAAATTAGTTATCTGGGGTTGTGATGAATTCTAATATCACCGGTATATAAGGGGTTATTTTATAGTTTGGGTAATTTAAAGGTTTACTTATTAAGTCTTAAGCTTAATACGTCTTGTTAATTGGCCACTAATAAAATAGATCTGGTAAATCTAAAATAAACTTGACAAATGAATTTTAGGTTTCATCCTTATACTTAATAGCCCACGATCTTCCTTGAGGATAGATAACCCTTTAATAGATTTCCTTATAGGATAGACATATACCTGTCAGGCGGGGGTAGCCATAATTGGAACTTAAACTTAATGAATCCAGATAAATTGGTTTACATAGACATATGGTTCAATTGGGTTAAACTGGGTATTTGCGTCTGACCATCGACAGAGGCTTTCGCATAATTTAGTGTTCCAGGTTAGTAAATCAATTTATTACACAAACATGAAATAACCACTTCATCTTTTAAAAGATATTAGAAAGATTCACAACCCTAGATAGTTTTTAATATTTAATTTTCTTAAACCTACCTTCGTGCAATTTTATTTACTTGTTTTTAAATTTAGAATCTTCACCATTTCAAATCAATCAATCAACCTGTTAGATACTAGTAATCATTTGACCTCATAAAATTAATAGATTAGGTATTAAGTCCTCGTGGGATCGATACTTTTTATACTACTTGAACGATAAGTGCGCTTGTGTTATACGCGTGTATGTAAGCACCGGTCATACCTTCCTACAAATATCTGAAAGTGTGGGGGTGTCTTGCCAAAGTAATGGTTCCTAAACCTAAGAAGGTTAGAATATGACCCAAAACTGTTGATTGTATATTCATCGGATATGCTCACTACAGTAGTGCGTATCGATTTTTTGGTACACAAGTCTGAGATTCCTGACATCAATCCGAATATGATAATGGAGTCAAGGAATGTGATATTTTTGAAGAGACATTTCCTTGTAAGAAAAGACAAAGAACAGAGTCTCTCAAAAGAACAATTGATACTGTCAAAGACAGTGATCAGGTTGACCAAGAGTCAGATCAACGTGCAAATGTAGAGACAGTCAAACCTAGACGTAGCAAAAGAGCTAGAACGTCTAAGTTGTTTGGTCCCGATTTTCAGACGTACTTGTTACAAAAAGAGCCTCAAAGCTATAAAGAAGCAATGTTGTCGCCGGAGGCACCTTTGTGGAAAGAGGCTATCAATAGTGAGATTGATTCAATCCTACAGAATCATACTTGAGAGTTGGTTGATCTTCCTCCAGGTTGTAAGCCACTGGGCTACAAATGGATACTCAAACGGAAGATGAAACTGGATGGATCAATAGATAAGTACAAGGCAAGGCTTATCATAAAAGGTATAGACAAAAGGAAGGCATTGATTACTTTGATATCTATTCACCAGTGACTCGTATCACGTCAATAAGAATGCTCATAGCCATAGCAGGTGAATTGGATGAAGAGATTTACATGGAACAACCAGAAATGTTTAATGTTTCTGGATAAGAACAGAAGGTATGCAAACTTATAAAATCCTTGTATGGATTAAAACAAGCACCTAAACAATGGCATGAGAAATTTGACAAAGTGATGTTGTCAAGTGGGTTCATAACCAATGAGTGTGATAAGTGTGTGTACACTAAATCAACTCAAAAATGATATGCCATTGTGTGTATCTACGTAGACGATATGCTGATAATTGGTAGTAATCATGAACTGATTCAGTCTACCAAGAAAGTATTATCCAGCAAATTTGATATGAAAGATTTGGGAGTAGCTGACCTAACTCTTCATCTATCAAAGAATAATGGCTCAAGCATATCGTAATTAGAGTATTCGAGAATCATCGGAAGTCTGATGTATCTCATGAATTACACACGACCTGATATCGCTCAAGCTGTGAACAGGCTTAGCAGATATACAAGCAATCCATGACATAACCACTGGAAAGCCATAGTAAGAGTTTTGAGGTATCTGAGAGAAACTTCAAAATATAGGCTGCTTTATGCCAGATATCCTGCTGTTCTAGAGGGATACAGCAATGCTAACTGGATATCTGATACAGTGGAATTCTACGAGTGGATTTGTTTTCACACTTGGTAGTGCAGCCGTGTCATGGAAATCCTCGAGGCAAACATGTATTGCCCGGTTTACTATGGAATCAGAGTTCATAGCATTAGACAAAACAGCGGAAGAAGTGGAATGGCTTCGAAATTTCTTGGAGGATATTCCTAGTTGGCCCAAATCGGTGTCAGCGATAAGCATACATTATGATAGCCAATCGGCTATTGGGAGAGCCCAAAATACAATATATAATGGTAAGCCTTGACATATACATCAGAGACATAATATCATACGCCAACTGCTCACAAGTGGCATAATATCGATCGATTATGTTAAGTCGAAGGAAAACCTAGCGGATCCACTAACTAAAGGTTTACCTAGAGAGCAAGTTGAGAAGTCATTGAGGGGAATGGGCTTGAAGCCTATAAATTAAGAATTGTCACTGTGGAAACCCAACCTAGCTGACTAGAGATCCCAAGATCTAGGTTCAAAAGGGACAAATGAAACTTTGTTCAATTCAAAACAAGCACCGAAGAGTTTTGTACTCTTTCCCATTCCGATAATGACGCAGAGTGCTATTTGTCAAGGTTAGGATAAGCTAAGGCTTTTAATGATCACTATAGTATGAGATGAGTCCTAATGGGAGTAAATGCAGATTACCTCTTCATAGTAGATCACCTATTTCAAGTAAGAAGTGAGGTGGCTTCCACGGGATTTAACAGGCTGATTTCCCTAAAGTGCTTGATGAATCTAGGACCGCTGTTCAGGGCCGAAATGAACACAACCGTAGAACATGAAAATGGTCAAAGTAAAGATGTGTGTTGGCAATTGTCTTGGTTTACACCAATGGCAGAACAGTTCAAGACTATGGGTCACTGGTTTGCCAAGTAAATCCGATTGACATTCACTAGGAAATGTTCAAGGTGAAAGCTTCCTATTTCGATGCAGCTTTAGTTCATGGAAACTCTTTCAAGTGTCTGCATGAATATTTGAGGAATTGTGGGGGATTGTTGTAAATTCTTCAAATCTTCAAATATAATAATTTGGATGGAGGAGGGACATGTCCCTTGGATGGTACCCCATAGGGACATGTCCTCCAATTGAGTGTAACATGGTCTTATGCTCCAAGGGATGCATAGGAGGGGTATAACCCTATGGAGGGTTGCACCCCAACCCAAAGGGTGCCCTTAAGGCACACTTCCATGCTTATAAAAGGAAACCTTCATGTTCTTTTTGAATGATCTGATTCAATCCGAATTCATCCAAAAAATTTAGAGTCTCATATTGTTTTTGAGTCAAGAGAGAGTGCCCACCATTTCCAAGTTCAAGATCTTGTAAAGGAGTGCCCCTTGAACAAGAGGAATCAGAGTTATCCTGGGAGAACATTAGCCACAAAACTCGTAGAACACCGAGACGAGGCTGATAAGCTCTTAAAGACAGATAATCATCTCGACTTGGACGTTTTTCATCAGGTTTTTCTGGTTCTTAAAGTGGTTTTGCATGTTAGTGTAGATCTACTTTTATGTTCTGGATTTGATTGGTTTAAAGCATGTTTGTTTCCTGTTAAATGACACTAAATCCACCAACAGATATTATGACCTAACTTAAGCTCATTTTCAAGGACTCACCTAATACCACCCAAACCTCAGAGCCGGCCCTGAAAAGGTGAAGAGAATCCCATGTTAGTTTAATGGAGTCAATAATTCATATGCTTTTTCAACAAGTCTCTGACTTGTCTTGTGGTGAGATCTTTTTATCATGGCCATGTGGCCTTCTTAGTTGATTGTTAGTGTCTCTAAGACATGCCAAGGATCTCTAAACATGATTCTAGTGTGAATTTAACAAGTAAGTTGCGGAATACTTACATTGATCGGTAGAGAAGTTTCAAAAATTTCAATGGATGTAGAAGCTCCAAGCTATGAAAATGAGTTCCAAACTCTTGGGTGAGTTTCCATATCACCTTGTTCAACTCCTCAAGTGCTAGCTTGACCAATTTTGTTAATCAAAAAATTTCCTCCAAGGAAGAGAGAGTCACGGTTTTGGGAGAGGAAAAAGGAGAATGAATAGTGTTGGTTGTTCCAATAAATTGGTTGTTGTGTAATTAAAGTGCCACACTTAATTTTGCCAACCACTTCCATCACACTTTGACAAGTTGATGTAAGTCAAGTGGGTCCCACCACTTTTGAATTCCAAATTCAAGTTGGCTTACACAACACATTTTGGGCATGGGTTCGTTTAATCCGACTAAACGAATTTTCCGTCGCTAAATAATTAAATCCAATTTAATTAAATAATAATGCATCGCAAAATTATTACGAAAGTCGCTTAGGAATTAATTCCAAATTAATTCGTTCGCTTGAATTAAAATCCAATTTTAATTCCGTATTGAAATCCAATTTCAATTAATATATCCGATATATTATTTTAGCCCAAATAAATAAATTAAATAGAAAAATCCAATTTAATTATTAAATTTATTTTACCGATTAATTCCAAATTAATCGCGTTCTCTCTTTTAGACGAATTTAATCCTAGATAAATTCTTGCCGTAATTAATCCTAGATTAATTTTCTCTCTCTTAATTAATCCCAGATTAATTCTGTTCGAGTCAAATGTCATCGGTGAATCTTTGGGAAGTGACCCAAGAGATCCCTGAATATGTTGGCAGTAAATACGGTTGTCGGACTATCCGATACGTGCGTAGCCGGTACCACATTCTTACCGATTTATAAGACATGGTTGGCTTCTAGCAAAGCACCATGCCTACCCAATTCTCCAGAAATATATTCAACATGGAATATATATAATTTGTATCAGGCGTAGTATACAATGTATTGTGTAATACGATCCAGTATATGATGTCACATGCTAGGCCTAGGGCTGGAATTGTGTCTGCCCCGTACGAAGCATATATCGGATCACTAGCAACTAGTCTCTGTAATCGGATAATCATGACCTGGTCATACTATCCCGATAGCTATAGCATTTAAGATTACTAGTTATGTATCACTGCGTGATCATCATCTCAATATGACTGAAGTGATACTTCCATCTTGACATTGATTTCCCAAAATCACTCCTCGTTTTTGCATATACACCCATTTTTCTTGCAACAGGTAAAAGAATACAGTGAAAAAGATCTCATTAGTTAAAATTATTGTCCAAAGACTTATGCTTCTTGATGTCTTTTGATGGTAGGCCCATTGCAACCATATGATGTCATATAGTGTGATGCCTAGTTTCTGGTGATGACTGTTGAAGGTATTGTTGAAGTTTTGATTGATAGTACATCTTCTGATATGGTTAGAAAGTATAGCTCCTAATTTTTTCAGGTTGTGGAGCAGAACAAATAGATGTTAGATGAAGAATGATGATACTTGCTTGAACAATAAACGAAGACGGTTCTTCAGAACTTCCATAATTCTTCCTTCAAAAGAATGTTGAAACTTGATTTTCACTTGAAGGGTTTGTTTTTACTATTTCAAGAACATAACATTAAGTCATTAACGTTGATTTGAGGAAACATATTATCTTTCTATGTTGCATGAAGCAATATAATAAGCTTTAGGTGAGGAGATAAGAGATTTTAGTAAGAAATTACAAGGGGAGTTAGGAATGAGTGTGGGGTTCACTTTTAACTTTTGTGGTTGATGGAATGACGAAAATGAATATTTTTTATTTTCAGATTTTGAATAGAGGGTATGGAAAGTGGACGTTAGCAGGTTATATTTGTTTTGATTTTCTTATCACTGAAAAATGTTTTATGGGGAAAAATAAATACTCTCTATTACTACATGAATAGAATTTACAAGTATTACGATACTAGTACAAAAAAACCTCACACACTAACTATACTTCTAAGCTCTCTTACTTGGAGCTTACATTCTAAACTTTCTTTACTTGAAGCTTACTTGTTGGAGATGATTTGAGCTCTCAATTAGCTCTCAATTTATAGCCAAAGCTATGACTCAAATGTCAATAAATGAATAGTTTCCACCTAAAGTTATTTGTAATTTTGCACCAATTTTCAAACTCCACCTAAAGTAGTTTTAGAGGATTCTTGGAGGTGGGTTCATATATGTCATATGCATGTTTTATAGCTGGATTCAATAATTCTCCCCCTCCAGCTGCATCCAAAATAATCGTCAACCAAAAGCTCTCCTGGCTATGTCTCTGCATAACTCTGGCTTGTCCTGATTGACCAATTTTGTTTACATGTCGGTTGTGTCTCTGCATAGTACTATTCTGTTGTGTCTCTGTACAACACAGTTTCGCTACCATATTTCTTCACCCATTATTCCTCAGTGCCTTCTTGCCTTATGGGAAACTCTCTAGCTCCCCATCATCAGTAAGAAGAATATATACGGATCCCGGATATATGGTTGATATAATCATGTTTTTGTCAGATCTTCTTGTCTGAGGTCCACTGGTTTCACGAGGTCTGTCATCATCCAAATATGTGGATGATCTTTGTAGCATCTAGTAGAGTGGGTTGCGGCTCCCCCTGCTCAATACTCTCTTCCGTAATCTCGGATGGAGTGGGTTGTGTCTCCTTTTGTTCGACATCCTTATCTGCATCCTCTAATTCCGCTTCTAAAATATCATGAAACCTATCTATGGTCAATTGTGCCGGTGCTGGGTTTGGATTTCTATCGGTACTGGAATTGGAAGACATCTTGGACTTTTCAATGTCTTTAATTGTTTGGTCTTCAAGAAACTCTACATCCCGGCTTTTGATGACCATCTTTTTCTTTGGATCCTATAGTATGTATCCAAATTCTTCATCTCCATAACCTAGGAATATACATCAAGTTGTCATTGCATCAAGCTTCTGTCGGAGCTCATTTGATACATGTGCACGGCTAAACAGTCGAATACTCTAAGGTGAAAATATGAGGGATTCCAGACCACACTTTCTCCGGAATCTCAAAATTCAACAGTACAAATAGTGATTTGTTGATCATGTAGCATGCAGTATGAACAGCTTCCCCTATAATGGCTTTGGCAACTTAGACATACTGATCATGCTTTTGACTTTCTCCATAATGGTGCTGTTCATTCTTTCAGCTACACTATTATATTTTGGGGTGTGTGGAACAGTTATCTCATGTCGAATGTCATGTCTTATGCAGTAGGCATCGAACTCCCTGGAACTGTACTCGCCTCCATCATCTGTACGGAGGCACTTCAGCTTCTTCTATGTTTCAAGCTCTACCATAGTGTGGAACAGCTTGAATTGATTCATGACCTGATCTTTTGTCTTTAGGAATATAGCCGGACTTTCTGAGAAGCATTATCAATGAAAGATAAAAAAAATACTTGTTATCGTCCAGTAAATCAACCTCAAAGAGACCACACACGTCAGAGTGCACCAGACTAAGCAACTCTGATCTTCTCTTTGAAGAGAAATTAAAAGAGACTATGTGCTTCTTACCAAACAAACAATGGTTTCAAGGACCTAGTGCATCATCCTTAGTAAGCTCATTATTGGTCAGGGTAGACAACATTTTCTCACTCATGTGACCGAGTCTCTAGTTCCACGGATTTTAAGAAGCCTCTTTTTTAGCTACATTGAGACAGTCTGCACAAATCTTCATATGAGTCTTATATAGTGTGTCGCAAATATGTCATCGGGCGACAACCATGACTCCTTTTGTAATTCTCCAGATGTCATTTCTGAAGTGACTGTCATAGCCTTGTTTGTCAAGGGCTACTCCTGAAAGTATATTTAGCCGAAGTTCTGGAACATATAGGACATCCATCAAGATTAATGTACACCCGAAATTTATCTGTAACTGAATATCACCAATTCCTACTATCCTAGAGGAATTGATATTTCTCATCTTCACGAAATCAAGGTATCATGTTTTATATGTTGTGAGGAAATCTTTATGATAAGTGACGTGGTAAGATACTATAATATCTACCACCCACTCAACATCTGGGGTTACGATGAGAAGACATGTCTCTTCCTGCATGGAGCATATGGCTACATCTCCTTGGACAACTACTAGTGTCTCTCCTTCATTATTCTTCGACTGGAAATTGCCTTGGCCTTACTCTCGTTTCAATTTTCGGCAATTCTTATTTAAGTGGCCTTCTATGCCACAATGATAACACTTATAGGTAGGCATCATTCCATCTGAGGATCTACCTCTGGTTGTGATTCTACCTCTGCTAATGTCTCTTCCTCAATGTCTTCCTCGAGTCTGCACAACGAAAGCTTATGTATGTTATGAGCTAATGTCTTTTCTCCAAGACTATTCATCTGACAGGGCATCTTTTCCATAGGCATGGTAAGTTTGTCTCATGGAGCAGAATTGCTAAGAGTAACCACCAATATCTCCCAGCTATTAGGAAGAGAACTGAGTAGTATGAGGGCTTGTACTCCATCTCCCAGCTGCATGTGATAAGTGCGATTTATACCCACTTATTCCTTCATTCTTAGCTTATTATTTTGTTAGATTCCATGTCATTTAATGTATTTAGTAGTTTCTTTTGTGTTTTATTGATAAGAAGTATTGGAACATGGATATTGTGGCAAATAAACTTGTTTTGAGACCTTACGAACCCAACAAAAGCACGCAAAATGCAGAAAACACTCATCTTGAAAAACATGGTGGTGTTGCGGCACCATTTTTGATGTCGCGGTGCCTCACCAGAATGGCTTCATAATGATTTCCTTAGAGTTAGGAATCGCGACGCCAATTTCGGCGTCACGACGCTGCGTTATGAGCCTAAAATCTTCAGAAATTATTATTTTACAAGCACGAGGACTCCAAGACTTTCCTATAAATATAGAGGCTCGTCCAAAACCCTAAAGGGGAGGTTAATACACAACTCAAGAGTTCAAAACACATATTTTTGAGAGATCTAAAGAGAAATATTGAAGAGCGACAAGAGGAGATGAAGGTAATGACGTCCGAAGATGAAGGGATTCGATTCGGGTTGAATCTTATAGTTTCTTTCTTTAGACTCTAATGATTTCTAATATGTTCATGACCCTTTTTTCATTGTTTTACTCTTTGGTCAAGAACTAAATTTATTATTTTAGAGGATGATGTAGTCAATGCTAGAACTTATGTGTTATTTGCCAAATTGATTTTTATCAAGTTTTAATTCAGTTTATTTATATTCTCTTGCGTTTAATGTTTCTTGTTTGTTGGCCACAAATTGAGATGATGAATGTTTAGAATCTATCGCTTGGGAGAGATGGATTTTGAATAGGATCTAGAGAATATAACTTAGGAGATTTGTAGAGTTCGGAAGAATGTATAATCCATTCAAAGTCGTTAACAAAGAATCACATAGCGTAATGAATTGTTAATTATAGATATTTATAGGGATATCGAAGTCTGTAATTGATAATATATTCACTCGGCACTCGGGAGAGGAAGTTAGAATAATTTAGGGTTCTTGGCTTATAAACAATGCAACTAAATAAGAATTGATTGGCATGAAAAATACATATGGGATAGTTAGATAAAATCAGACTCTAGAATCTCTCTTATCCTTGTCTATCTTTATCAAACGCTTTGTTTATTAATTATTTAGTTTTAATCTAAATTTAGTTTCTTTCTGAATAAAGTTAGGTTTACTAATTATAGTATTTAGTGTGAGTTGAATACAATCCATATGGATTCGACACTATTTCACTTATCTTTACTAAAACTTGACACCATACACTTGCGGTATGATATAAAATATCACAATAAGTTTTTATGTCTACTACAGACAACTGATTCATCAAGATCTGATATTTATTGGTGTGTTCTGCAATGGAAGTTCCACTCCGTAGTTTCAAATTCACCAAACGCGTCATTAACATGGCTTTATTCCGAGCAGTCATGGCCTAGTACATGTCTTCCAGCTTCATCCACATTTCGTAAGCATTTATATCATGTGTTATGTGGTGAAAGACATTGTGGCTGATCCACTGCCTAATCTGACTGAGAGTTCTATTGTTGAGTTTATTTCAGTCACTCTCTTTGACATAATCTGGTCTCACTCCCTTCACCTCGATTATATCGAACAGAACTTTACAGTGAAAATAATATATCATCTGAGGTCTCCAGAGGGAGTAATTGGTTGATGTCAGATTGATCACCACACCAGAATAGGAATTTTCCATTTCCGTTTTAAGATTAAATATTAAAATGAAAATAGGACAAAATCGGGGCTGATTTTCACAAATCAGAGGACACCGTTACGTCCGGAACAATTGAAAATGGTGGATTTGACTATTCGTTGGTTCAAATTTGACAAAATGGTCGATTTGTAAATTTCTAAAACTCTTGGTGCTAAAATATAAATTTCAGAGACATCAGGGGGCCAAATGAAATTTACCAGGTTTGCTGACAGTCTGACACGTGGCTGGTGACTGGACCGAAGTTATTGACATGGTAGATGACTGGATCAGAATTGCTGAGGATGACTGTACCGGAGGTAATGACGTGGCAGATGATTATGCCTGATGATTCGACTGGAATATTGACGTGGCCGCTGACTATGATGGAAATGTTGACATAGAAGACGACTGTAACTGAAATATTGACGTGTTGATGATGTGGTTGATAACTATATTGGAACTAATGAGGTGTCGATGAAGCGTGTGATGACTGTATCGGATATACCGACATGGCTGTTGTTTGTGCCGGATGATTGTATCGAAATATTGATGTGGCAGACACGTCATCGTCTTCTACCTCTGGTTGGCGTATGTAGGCGTATGGTGGCGTGTGTACTATTCTCTGCTAGGCATGTGCGGCACGTGAAGGTCTTCTGATCTCCGATTGATCACCAGAAAATATCACTGTTCTTGTCTCGACGTGAACAAGTTACTGGTATGCTCAAATCTAATTTTTGAGAACTTTCCAGAAAATTGAATTTTCGAAACCGAGTTTCGTTATTCACCTTTAGGATCCCCAAAGTATAACCAAAGCTACTGATACCACTTGTTGTGATTCTCTTATCAATGAAGAGTATTTTGTGAGGAAAAATAAATACTCTATATTACTACAAGAATAGAATGTACAAGTATTACAAAACTTGTACAAAAAACCTCACACACTAACTTCACTCTCTAAGCTCTCTTACATGGAGCTTACACTCTAAGCTTTCTTTACTTGAAGTTTACTTGTTGTGGATTATTTGAGCTCTCAATTAGCTCTCAATTTATAGCCAAAACTATGACTCAAATGTCAATAAATGAATCGTTTCCACCTAAAGTTATTTGTAATTTTACACCAATTTTCAAACTCAACCTAAAGTAATTTTGCAGGATTCTTGGAGGTGGATTCATGCATGTCATAAACATGCTTTGCAACTGATTCAAAAATACTGAATTGTAAACATTATCTTTTGCCTCCAACTACTTGTTTTGGATACCATTATCATATTTTGCTTTGAATGAATCCAGATACACAGAACAAAAGGGGAAAAAATAACATATCTCATTCACAAGAAGACTTATTTGGGACAAGTGTATAGATGAGATATATATACATTAAATTCGAAATTAACCAATAATAATGGAAATAAAAAATTATTTACTAACACATGTCATGTATTTTTCGTTGAGAGTACTGAGTCTCCCTTATATAAGTTTCTATATTCATTCACATATTGTGCGTAGTAGAATTGTAATGTCTATTAGTAAATATTTAGTGACTGGTTGTTTACTGACGAAAAAATTATTGATGACACATATTATCGACCAGACTTGATATTTACCATAATTTTTTATTTTTTTAGTAGAAATAAAAAAAAATGTTGACTTTGATTGTCGAAAGCTGAATTGGTTCTAGTCTTTTCTTCCATTATCAAATTGAAAATGATAAAATGGACTAAAGATGACTAAAACTATTCATTACATCCATGTATTATGTATTGAAATTGCTTTTTAACAGCATAATATTGTACATGCTAAATTTGAATTAATGACTCAAAGGTCATTGTGTCTCAGGGCCACACATCAGACTTGCATGAGAACATGACTTGGGGGATCTATCTGGCATAAAAGTAGCGTCGTCGACTGCCGAGCGAAGCCTACTTAGCAGAAAGCAACCAACGGCCCTGAGTCTACGCATATGGCTCATATGCAGGGCCCATACGCCCTAAGTGGTAAAGACCCAAATAGCCTAAAGACTTCTGAGAGCTCACACGACTCAAATGGGTTCCAACATACCTTAATCGTGATACTTGTTGTCCCAGTCAACAGTCATATATTATATATAATGCCTCATTCAACATCACCAGTCAGTCTACGCATTATTTCCTCATTAATAATGAAATTAAATATTTGGATCCCGAAATAACACATACAAACACGGTGGTATAATCCAAGTAAACATGGATTACACATAATCCCGAAAATCTAGGCATTTTTTATTCGATCCCTACTCTACTACTCTTTCATAAATAAGGTTGGAATACGTCATTTCCAATGAATTCAAAACTGACTTGAAGACTACTTCACATCCTATAAATGGAGAGGAGGTCTGAGGGATTGAAGAGGACAAGCTTTCGCTCCCACACTTGAATTTTCAAATCATACAATACCCTCGAAACACCCACCCACCGCCCTCACAGCAATCCACAAATATCAAGGTAACCTTAAACCTTGCTATTCCCTCTCTTTCCGCCCATCTATATCACTGACTTAAGCGTTGGACTGCCTATGGAATCCACCACACCGATGTGTAGATACTTCATGCTCACTCTATCTTTCTTTTGAAATATCATTGGAGCCCCCAACATACAAAATTCTCGATTGTATGCCGAATACGAAATTCACGATCTACAGTTTCCCCAACGATTCATAGCAAGCAAAGATCTCTTAGTATACGATCCTCATAACACACATAGCTTCAGGTGACGAAAATAACCCCAGACTCTGTGGTCGGACAGTTGGCCGCTCTTCAGGAATGGTTGCGGGCACTGGAGGAAGGGAGCCTTGCGATGTGGAGTACCAACGCCATCCTTCAGAAGCAAATAGAGCAGTTGGAATCGACCTCTAATCAGTGAGGAATTCAAGACTGCCCCAACAACCCTGTCATTCATATCAAACTCCTATGGGCATTCGACGACGTGTCCAGTGACGACCCAACACCAGATGGTCACCCTCAAATCCGCTAGACACCTAACTATTCCCCCTTGACGGACCCAATACAACAAGTCACATCTACCAAACGTAAAAAGATGGAAGAATTAAAGAGGCAATTCTCTCCAGCCTATCTGGAGTAAGAGTACTGGTCAAGAAGATTCGAGCCGTGACAATCCCGGACACTTCTTTCTTGGAGGCTATCTCTCCCCGTAGAACTTCTACAGAAGTTTAACCCCCCCCCCCGGACATGAGGCTATATGATGGATCCACGGACCCATACGAACATGTCGTCCACTAAAACTATAAGATGATGTCCACGGCTTTGACACCTTACCAATGGGAGACAGAAATATACAGAGGATTTGGGGAGACGCTAGCAGGCCCAGCCCTCACTTGGTTTATCAACCTCCTTTATCGGGCTATTTGATCATACCAATAGTTGGAAGATAAGTTCGTGGAACACTTTGTGAGCTCTTGCAAGTTTGAAAAGACCACAGACGACCTCAATGCGATCCAATAGTAAAAGATGGAGCCTCTACGAAGCTAAGTGGCCCACTTCAACAGAGAAATGATATCCATACCTGATATCCACCAGTCGACGGTTGTGGAAGCCTTAAGAAACGGTCTATTCATCGATAGTGGACTCTATAAAAAAATTGACAAAATTTAGGTGCTACACCATGGACTAGGTCTTGGTCCGAGCTCAAATCCAAATTAGATGAGAGGAAGACAAAAGGAATAGGAAGCGTGACAGCTCCACTATGGGACATAAGGAGAAAGTCTCGAATCCCCCCAAGCAGCCTAAAGACATCGCCAGTAGGGCCTGACATCTAGTAGACAATAGGACTCCGCATGAAAGGTGTTGGTCTACTCTAAGCTTCCCAAGATCATTAATCAAGCATGAAACAAGTGTAAATATAATCATAGGAGGTGCGGAAAACTCACAATGAACGGATTTGATGCATGTGGTGATGAACCAAAAAAACGCACTGCCCTCCTTCATATAGCTCGGCAGTGAGCTGCTCAACAATGGGTGGTCTTCCTCCTCCAAGATCGGCCATGTGAGGTACTCCAAGCAAGCTCCAAGCTTGTGTTGAACTTCCATGCTTATGGGTAAGCTACCCTATCACCTTCTCATAACTTCAGAGTGCTAGCTCTCAAGAAATTTGCCACAAGTTTCCCACACTTTTGCTTCCCTCATTCACAGTTTTTGCAGAAGAAAAACAGTGAAGAAATGCCTCTAAGGCCGAGAGAGAAAGATGAAGAAAAATGGCTCCAAAAACTAGTGAAACCGTGAACCAGGAGAGAGAGGAGGGAAAAAAGAAATGTAATAGGTTTATTTTAATTTCCAAAATTAATTAACCATTTACCAAAAACTTTTTCCAAAAAGCAAAGCATTAAATACTTTCAATTATCTCACATCAATCAATTGTCAACTTGTCACATCACTCAAAGTGACATGTGATTTGACGATTGATGTGACTAATGATTTAACGCTTGATTTGACATGGGCTCGGGTTCGCTAATTCCAAATTAACGAATTTTCCGTTGCGACGTAATTAAACGATTACGCCTAGCAAAATCACCATTCACGTCGCTAACGAATTAATTCTAAATTAACTCGTTCGCCCGAATTAAAATCTAATTTTAATTCCGCTTCGAAATCCAATTTCGTTTAATATATCAAATATATTATTTTATCAATTAATTCCAAATTAATCGTTCTCTCTCTTTAATGATATTTTATCCCAGATAAAATATCTCTGCAATTAATCCCATATTAATTTTCTCTCTCTTTAAATTAATCCCAGATTAATTAAAGTGCGAGTCATACGTCATCGGTGAATCTTCGGGAAGCGACCCATGAGATCCCCGGATATGTTGGCAGTAAATTCGGTCGTCGGACTATCCGAACACGTAAGTACCTCGTACTACGTTTATACCGATTTACAAGAAAAGGTTGGCCTCTAGCAAAGCGTCATGCCTACCCAATTCTCCGGAAATATCCTTACAGGAATAAAGGATCTGTATCAGGCGTAGTATACGTAGTATTGAGTATTTATGTCCAGTATCATTATCACGTGCTAGGTCTGGGGCTGGAATTGTGTCTGTCCCGTACGAAGCACATGTCGGATGTCTGGTAACTAATCTCTATATCGGATAACTATGACCTAGTCATATTATCCTGATGACTGCAGTACTTAAGAGAACCAGTACCGTATCCTACGTGACCATCATCTCCATATGACTGGAGTGACACTTCCATCTTGACATCACACCCAACACACTACGATTCTCAATATACCCAACATTGGCGTACATAGAACCTGTTCAAGCCCTGGACGACCGCAACCAAAGTATATTGATTGTCGCAAGTATTAGCGGTGCAAGTCTCAAGTTAAGACCAAATAAACCTACCCTGATTTCGGACTTCCATAGACACATAGTCATACTACCAATGGAATTCCAAGGGGGTCTATCCAGAGCGAAGCTGTTTCCCGTACCATCGGTAAAACACAACCTCATATTACACTTGCATGAGTATCCTATACCCAAATATATGAGAACTATGTCGTTGTACCCTCACAACGCGCACAAGTGTAATACTAGTCTTTTACGTATTTATCGATGTCTAATCTCGATAATACTCTGACTAGGGATATTTAATGATTTATCCTACGTGGACTGATACTGTCTCACATCATTCTCTGTCCAGGAACAAATCATAGGGACCTCTCATCATTTATACATCTAGGTGATCTAATCACAAATGATAAGAGTGCAATCTCATTTGTCACATAGTTAATTTGTACAACAACACCATGATCTGTACAAATAGTGACGCTATGGGTCATAATTGTCCAACAATCTCCCACTTGGCCTATAGCCAGTCACTCGAGTGTTTGACACCCGAACTATGTACGGTTGGCTCAAATTGCTGAGAAATGCTTTCGTCAGCGGATTTGCATGACTATCGTCTGATGTGATTTGTTCGATCATCACATCACTGCAATGTATGATCCGAACGAATTAGATGATTATCGAAGTATGTATCCAGATCGTTGATGAGACCATTAATTCTTTAGCCTGTGCTCGAGCCTAGCTCAGCTGTTAACAGAATTATATCTAATCTAATTAGATTTATTATCGACCCAGAAGGCTTCTATTGCCGCTTCAGCTGCAGCAATAACCCGCATTTTTTGTTTATTCGGTAACAGTATCTTGCTTGGAAGATTTCTAGCTCACTGTACCGTTATTCAAACTGTATAGTACCGTTTGCGACTTATAGTCATTTTTATCGGTTTGGAAACTTGCTACAGTGATCCCAATCACTTCAAGTTCTCCTTCTCCATAGTCTAAGAATGTATACTTAGTTCTCTAAGAAACTAACGGATGTTCTTAACATCAATCCAGTGACTATCACTTGGATTGGCATGTTTGTGACTTCATATGCTCCAAGTGTATGAGACACCAGGTAGCGTATATTTTTCAATGTACGATTCCACGGAGATTTTTCGAAAGCCAAGCTTTCACCGATAGTTATTATGGGAATATCATTTCCAAGAAATGGCGTATTATCATTATTTATAGGACAACCACTATCAGTGCGCTCCCACTAACCTCCTTATATACACAAGAATTATTTCATTTTGAATTAAATCATAAACTATTATGATTACATCAAAACGATAATTCCAAGAACCCAATGCTTGCTTCAATCCAAACATGGATCGAACAACCTGCAAACCTTGTTTGCTAGTTTTGTTACGACAAAACCGACAGGATGTTGTAAACATCCTCCTACTGGTTTCCTTTTCAGGAAAGTGATTTTCCCGTTAAGCTGACATATTTCATAAATGAAACATGCAGCTTTCGCAAGCATTATCCAAATGGATTTACCGTGGCAACAGGTAAAAGGTTGAATCGTAATCAACACAATATTGATAATGATACATTTCCGCTAAAAGCCTAGCTTTATACGTTGGTATGTTGCCTTCCATGTATGTCTTCCTTGAAGACTTATACAGTACCGATAGGCACAATGCCTTGCGGTACATCAACTAGTATCCAAACTTGTTGATATACATGGAATCCATTTCGGATTCATGAAACTTTGTCATAATTGGGAGTCGATACCTTGTATCACTTCCTCATACGTAGTCAGTTGGTATACCTCAATAAGATAGACATCTTTATGAGGTGAGATCACAAACCCATACCCCAGGTTGTTTTCTGAATCTCTCCGACATACGCGGTTCTTGTGTATTCGAAGATTATTGGTAATAGTTTCATCCTTGATGAACTATTTATGTTCCATTAAGGAATATGTGCCATGAATAGTATTACTCCGATTTTCATCGAGTTTTACTATCCTCCCACTTACCCACTGCATATTTGTATTCCTCTTAGGAAAACGGCATGGTGAGCAACAATTACATTGTTCTCAAGTGAGATGTATAAGTACAATACTTATGGTATCCCTAGGATAACCTACAATTGGCACTTATCCAATTTGGGTTTTAGTTTGGTATCATCCAAACATATGCCTAGCATACCCAAATTTTCAGGAATGAGAAACCTGGTTTCTTTCATGTTCATATCTAATATGAAATCTGTCAAACAGATTTTTATGGAACCTTATTCAAAATAAATTCTTGCACTGTTTAAAGCTTATCCGTTGAAGGAAATGGTAGCTCAGAGCGACTCATAATTAACCTTATCATGTCCAACAAAATTCGGTTACTCAATTCGGACACATCGTCACTTTGACGTGTTCCAGGAGGAGTCCTCATTTGAAAGAATACTTTACTCTTTCAAGTATATTAGAAACTTATTGCTTAAGTATTTTCCATTACGGTCTAACCGTGACGGTTTAATACTTTAGTCGATCTGTTTGTCAATTTCGTGTCAAAACTGTAAAAGTTTCTGATTTGTGTTCTTCAAAAGAAACACATAACCATGACGCGATGCCACATCCGTGAAGGTCACATAATATTCATATCCACCTCTAGCCTAGCTAGATATGGGCCCACTTGCTTCATTATGAACTAGGGCTAACAGATCGGTGGCATTAACATTTTTACCAAGTAAATGTGTTATAGGCACATTTCCCAATAAACTAGATTCGTAGACTTTATTTGATTGGAATCAAACCAGTCTTAGTACCCACTCTTCAAAAGTGCGGATATACGAGTCTTGTTTGATTGTGTCCCCGACAACAATGCCACAATTAGTTTCATCTGATCAAATCAATTTGAGCTGTTTGTTTGTCATGTTTTATGTTCGAGATTTATTTATATTCAAAATATAAATTCTGTTATTCACATCTAATGTGTTTATCTCAATATCATCTTTATATAATAAAACACTTTAGTGTTCTAGAATATAAAGGTTCACCCGCAGCGGGTTATACACTGATATAAAGATAATGTTTCTAGTCAAACTAGTTACATTATAACAGTTTCCTAATTTAGATACACACCCGAGGGTAGTTCCTAAAATTAGGTTTATATGGTTAAAACAGCGACTTTCGTCCCGTTTCCAATTCGCAGATTAATCTCTATTGAAGTCAATATCCTGTTCATAACAGATTCTGAACATCAATATATATATGTACCACACTAAGTATTTAAAATCCAATTTTAATACTAGTAGTGAACATAATTATGACAAACATATTTGAAGTCAAAGCCTTGCTCATCTTCAATTCCTTCATGTCTGCTTTGTCCAAACGGCAGTCACGCTTCCGCGATCCCGTTTGCCACATTTAAGCAGACATTTTGGGATATGTCATTTATCTTCCCAAAAGATTATAATGATTTTGCCTTTGCCCTTTTTCATATTCCAGAAGCCTTTGGCCAAGCCTCGGGTTTCTAGAATATCGAAGTAAGGTGCGCCTTGCGCTACTTGCCTAATTGCAAAGTTTGACTTTGTCTCCTTGAGAATAGTCATTAACTCTCCAAGAGTATATTATTGCAATATAGTACTTCTAAAATCTAAAGATAGATTTATGAATATCCTTCAATTTCGTCATCATACTTTTAAGGATCTAATCCTTAGTTCTGATTCAGAAATTAAGGAGTCTATTGCGACAACTTAATGGATTAAGCACTTAAGTTATCATTACATAAATCTTCCAAAGATTATGCTCTACTATTTGCTTAACTCCGGGCTTAGGCTTAATATATTATTTTATCAAATAAAATAACTTATTATTTTTCCAGGACCATCCTGAAATAATTCCCAATTTGAAAAATTGTAGTCGTTTAAATACATTTTCACCCAGGATTATGTTTTAAACACTAATCTTTCATTTATCTTGATTCTAATAGTCCAACTATTTAATCAACGACTTGTGATACTATGTATTATAATGATTATTATAGTCCAACTAAATAATCAAATATAATTTAAATTAATTAACCTCAATTACATTGATTACTATAATCCAATTATAAAATCAACTGTAAATTGAAATTAATTAATTCAAATATATTGATTACTATAATCCAATTATATAATCAACTATAATACAGTCCAACTGCTTTAATTAAAACAACAATTAAATATTAGTCCAACTAACATTTAATTTATATGACGAATGATATTTGAATGAGCGCGTATGGCAAGTAATTATACGAGTATTGCAAATTCAATTCTTTCCTCCCACTATTTTTCGACGAGCCTCTAACCCTCTGTCGAGTACTCGGGAAACCGCGTTTCCTAGTGGGCTAGGATCCCGTTAAATATCACATAATCTTGACTTTGGCCAACAAATTGTATGATAATTAACTAGGTAGATCTCTAAGATCGATTGGATCCAATCCAATTCCTAGATCCGGTAGGGGAACATCCAAGTCCGAAACATATATCTTATATATGCCAATATATCCAATATATTGCCTAACCTTTTTCCTCTGAATCAACTAAGCCTTGGCTTTGGCACAACAAACTTAGTGATCCCAGTCAAGCGCGACCCATTGACCATGGAAAGCTTCGTAATCAATGTCGATGGACAAGAAGTGGTCTTGACTTTGGCCAACAAACCACAACTTGGACAAGACACTGATATGGAACAAAGCCCTCGTGATTCAAACACATCCTCGACGGACAAAGGCCTTGACTTTGGCCAACAAGCCAATGCTAGTCTCGGATCTTGAGTGAGAACCACTCAATGGAAGGAAAAACGCTTAATATTGTTTAAGGGTTTTTCGCGTGCAAATTGGCAACCAATTTATTATCTTTGTTAAGGTTTCATCATCATACACCCTTAAACATGCATTCTAAACACATAATAAACGCATATAATAAAATAATAATGATATGCGGATGGATACTTTACACATTGATCCTAGATCAAATCTCTCTCTTTCTCTCTCCCGCTAGCACATGTTTACTTCTACCCGTTACACTACACTTCTAAAAACCTCATTTACATTGAGGGGAATAGGTGAGAAGAGAATACAAAGAAGGAGGTAATAAGGCTGTACTCGCAGGTCCAATTAATAAATCAAATTTATTACAACAATTTCTAAAATTGTCCCACCCATCTAATATCCATCCGATATACATTATTCATGCATCGCAACCATGTATTCACACAAGCATGTTATCAATCAATCTAATCAAATTAATTAATCTGATAATTAGTGACCATCCAATGTTCAAACAACGATTTGATTTTGCTCGAGTCAAACTCATTTTTGCGAATAAGTACTCAAAGTACGAATTCTCGAATTAAATTAAACTACATAATTAAATCCAATTCAATATGCATTTAATTCTAATTCACTATTTAATTCCAAATTAAATACTACAATTTAATAATGAACTTTTACGACTTAAATTCCAAATTTAATCGCAACAGGTCTCAAAGCCCGATTAACGTCCAACGTCAATTTAATTAAAGTCCAATGGGCTTTTAATTAATTTCTTGAGGCGTGGACTTTTGGTCAACTCGGGTCAAACCGAATAACCAAAATCCAATCCGGGAGTTACCCCATAAGCCCAGAAATCAATTTAGGCCCATTAGGCCCAATTAAACTTTAAAGGTCCATTAAGTCGCATTTGGGCTTTATGGAAGCGGTTTTGGGCCCAATTGGATCCAACCAATTTTGCCTAAACCCAACTTTGTACAACAAAGCCTTATAAACCCAATAACAACTTAACAAGCCCAAATGTAATTTTAAGCCCAACTAATTAATTCAAAAATTCCAAATTTCTCAATTAAATTACCTAAAGTGTAAAGCAATATTAATTACCCAAATCAATATTTCCAAAACACCAAATTTTTACAATTAATCATGTTTATCATTAACAAAACATGTCCAACACATTTTGATCAAAATCAAACCCAATTTACATGCATATATGTCTCAGGCATTTGGGGAAAATTATGCCCAATTTGAATTCAATCCAATTAAACCCAATTAAACATAAAATCAACATCCCCAATTGTTTTCAAGTCATCCAATGAATCAAAAAACAAAAATCCAAGACAATTTAGGGTTCCATCATTTTCGGCCATCACACCAAAATTGGGGAAAATTGTTCCAAACACTTTTTCATCAAATTGATCCAATCAATCATCAATTCAACAACATTTAAGCATACTAATTCATCCAATTTCATTAAATCATGCCCAAATTCGTTTTGCTCAATTTTAATCATAAAATCAATTTCATGCTTTCAAAGGCTCTGATACCATTGTTGGTGTACTCTAAGCTTCCCAATATCATTAATCAAGCATGAAACAAGTGTAAATACAATCATAGGAGGTGCGGAAAACTCCCAATGAATGGATTGGATGCATGTGGTGATGAACTAAAAAACGCACTGCCCTCCTCCATGTAGCTCGGCAATGAGCTGCTCAACAATGGGTGGTCTTCCTCCTCCAAGATCGGCCATGTGAGGTACTCCAAGCAAGCTCCAAGCTTGTGTTGAACTTCCATGCTCATAGGTAAGCTACCCTATCACCTTCTCATAACTTCGGAGTGCTAGCTCTCAAGAAATTTGCCACAAATTTCTCACATTTTTGCTTCCCTCATTCACAGTTTATGCAAAAGACAAACAGTGAAGAAATGCCTCTAAGGCCGAGAGAGAAAGATGAAGAAAAATGGCTCAAAAACTAGTGAAACCGTGAACCAGTAGAGAGAGGAGGGAAAAAGAAATGTAATAGGTTTATTTTAATTTCCAAAATTAATTAACCATTTACCAAAAACTTTTTCCAAAATGATCAACTCACATCAATCAATTGTCAACTTGTCACATCACTCAAAATGACATGTGATTTGACGCTTGATGTGACTAATGATTTGACGCTTGATTTGACTTGGGCTCGGGTTCGCTAATTCCAAATTAACGAATTTTCCGTTGCGACGCAATTAAACGATTACGCCTAAAAAACTCACTATTCACGTCGCTAATGAATTAATTCTTAATTAAGTCGTTCGCCCAAATTAAAATCTAATTTTAATTCCGCGTCGAAATCCAATTTCGTTTAATATATCAAATATATTATTTTATCGATTAATTCCAAATTAATCGTTCCCTCTCTTAATGATATTTTATCCCAGATAAAATATCTCCGCAATTAATCCCAGATTAATTAAAGTGCGAGTCATACGTCATCGGTGAATCTTCGGGAAGCAACCCATGAGATCCCTGGATAGATTGGCAGTAAATTCGGTCGTCGAACTATTCGAACACGTAAGTACCTCGTACTACGTTTATACCGATTTTCAAGACAAGGTTGGCCTCTAGCAAAGCGCCATGCCTACCCAATTCTCCGGAAATATCCTTACAGGAATAAAGGATCTGTATCAGGCGTAGTATACATAGTATTGCATATTTCTGTCCAGTATCGGATGATCACGTGCTAGGCCTGGGGCTAGAATTGTGTATGCCCCGTACGAAGCACATGTCGGATGTCTGGTAACTAGTCTCTATATCGGATAACTATGACCTAGTCATATTATCCCGATGACGGCAGTACTTAAGAGAACCAGTACCGTATCCTACGTGACCATCATCTCCATATGACTGGAGTGACACTTCCGTCTTGACATCACACCCAACACACTGCGATTCTCAATATACCCAGCATTGGCGTACACAGAACCTGTAAAGCCTGGACGACCGCAACCAAAGTATATTGATTGTCGCAAGTATTAACGGTGCAAGTCTCAGGTTAAGACCAAATACACCTACCCTGATTTCGGACTTCCATAGACACATAATCATACTACCAATGGAATTCGGATGGGGTCTATTCAGAGCGAAGCTGTTTCCCGTACCATCGGTAAAACACAACCTCCTATTACACTTGCATGAATATCCTATACCCAAATATATGAGAATTATGTCGTTGTGCCCTCACAACGCGCACAAGTGTAATACTAGTCTTTTACGTATTTATCGATGTCCAATCTCGATAATACTTTGACTAGGGATATTAATGATTTATCCTACATGGACTGATACTGTCTCATATCATTCTCTGTCCATGAACAAATCATAGGGACCTCTCATCATTTATACATCTAGGTGATCTAATCACAAATGATAAGAGTGCAATCTCATTTGTCACATAGTTAATTTGTACAACAACACCATGATCTGTACAAATAGTGACGCTATAGGTCATAATTATCCAACAAAATGGAGCATCGATCGATCAACCAAGAGTTTGAACGGAGACCCTCACCCTACGCGGCTCGAAATCCACCCTCGCCGGGTGGACCAAAACTCTCATACTACAACTTCAATGTGTCTTCCGAGGAATCGGTCCCAGTCCTCAGAAAGATAGGAAATGAAGTGAGATGGCCGTTGTCCCATAGATATGGCTCTTCCAAGAAAGACACGAGCAAACGGTACGAGTTTCACTAGGACTATGGGCATATGACATCCAATTATGTTGCCTTATAATTAGAAAAGTCTTGGACCTACTTAACAAAGGGCACCTGAAAGACTTATTCATAAATAAATGCAAGGAAACACTGGGCCAAAGGGATGAGAGAGACGACCGAGAAGAAGGCCACATGCCACCGTCTCTTATCAATAATATAATGAGCCTTATCCCGGAAGGGTCAGATATAAGCGACGTCTCTTACTTTGCCGACAAATGACACAGTAGAGGAACTACAACCGGAACATTCCAACCTACAAAATTACTTCGAGAGGAGTTTACCAATCTAACTATCGGGTTCACCAACGATAGGAGTTTAGGTCAGTCGAACCCCCAACAACACGCCGTAGTGATATCCCTACAAGTAGCTAACTTTATGATCAAATTGTTGCTGGTAGACACCAATTCTTCAGCCAACATCATTTTCAACACAACTCTGACAGACATGGGAATGGACCTAGACAAAATGAATCGACGGTCAACGGTACTTATTGGATTAAATGGGGAACAAAAGTTCATATTGGGAGAGATATCACTCCCAGTATACGCTGGAGGGGTCAATAAGCTAACAACATTTCTGGTCTTGGACTTCCCCTCAACCTACAACATGATCATCGGTCGCCCATGGAATCATGACATGAGGGTAGTCTCATCCATCTTTCACCAAATGTTGAAGTTCTCCACCAAGTGGGGCATTTAAGAGATCAGAAGAGACCAACTGGCCTCAATGAGTTGCTATCAGATTACCTTGAAGGCCGAGTCTACTCCAGCATAGTAATTTGATTAGTGGTAATTATATCACTATTTCCCACTCATTTAGCCTAATATTTTGTATAGTTTCTTGAGTTTTGTGAATATTTTGATGTTTTTTTGTTATTTTGTAGATAAATAAAGTTTCAGGACTCTCTGGAGGTGATTTGGGGCCAAAATAGTGAAAAACGGACAAAAGGCCATTTTCGTCATTACGCGCGTCGCGACGCGCAAGCCTTTGGCGTCGCGACGCCTAACATGCACGAAGACCTGCTAACGTGCGCCGGGTCCACATGTCAGAATCTGAGAAGTTTGACTTTGCTAACATGCACCGTGCCACGTGTCACCATCACAACCGATCTGCTAATGTGCGTCGTGCCACGTGTCATCATCATACGGTGCCGACAGTCGCCATCGCCACATACCGCCACGTGTCACTCCACGTCATTGTCCACATCACCGGTTGACCGAGTCAACATGCCACGTCACCGCCATGTCATCATCAACCAATCACAGCGTGCCACGTGTCACAATCCTACGGTGCTGACAGTCGTTATCGCCACGTGTCGCCACGTCAGCTCAATCATTCAGCTCCCAGCCGCCTTGCCATGTGTCACCTTATCTCTTTATCCGAATCGCCACGTGTCAGATAAGAATCTGAAGCCGACGAACCAGAAGCTGCCATATCGACAATCACGCGCGTCGCGACGCGGACACCCTACTGACGCCTATAAATAGAGCTCGAAATTTTAGTTTCAGATGTACCTTCCTCTCTAATTTCTCTGATGTAAATAAGGAGTTTTCTACCTAGTTTCTTTTAAATTTCAGTTTTGTAATAAATTTTAATTACGTTCTGTAATAATAGTAATTTACTTTCTTTACTTTTTACAGTTTTTACTATTCACCATGAGGAGGTAACTTCCCCCTGCTATGGTGAAAAGTAATTCTTTTACTATTGCTATTTAGATTAATCTCCCTTAAGTATAATATATTCACTATTTAAAATTTGACTTTAAAAGGATACCGTTATATTGGTCGGTTGGTAATTCATTTTAAACTGGTTTAAACCTGACTAAGCAAGGATACCGCCAGATTGGTCGGTTGGTAATTAAATTTTCTTACCGCCTATATGGCAGGTTTATTTTGATTCCGCCTTTATGGCTGGTTGGACTTAATTTGATTTAATCAGGTTACCGCCTATATGGCTGGTTGGTAAAATAATCACAAGTTAATATATTATATTAATGGAGATATTTAAATTAGTAGTAGTAAAATTTGATCATTTTACCTTAGCATTTTATTTTATTGTAATTTACTTTTCAGCTTTTGCTTTACCGTAATTACTTTTCAGTATTTTTACTTTATGTCTTTTAAAGCCCTAGTTATGTGTCGTAACTAAGTTAGTTATCTGAGGTTGTGATGAATTCTAATATCACCGGTTTATAAGGGGTTATTTTATAGTTTGGGTAATTTAAAGGTTTACTTATTAAGTCTTAAGCTTAATGTGTCTTGTTAATTGGCCACTAATAAGATAGATCTGGTAAATCTAAAATTAACTTGACAAAAGAATTTTAGGTTTCAGCCTTAGACTTAATAGTCCATAATCTTCTTTGAGGATAGATAACCCTTTAATAGATTTCCTTACAGGATAGACATATACCTGTCGGGCGGGGGTAGCCATAATTGGAACTTAAACTTAATGAATCCAGATAATTTGGTTGACATAGACATATGGTTCAATTGAGTTAAACTGGGTATTTGTGTCTAACCATCGATAGAGGCTTTCGCATAATTTAGTGTTCCAGGTTAGTAAACTGATTTATTACACAAACATAAAATAACCACTTCATCTTTAAAATGATATTGGAAGAAATCACAACCCTAGATAGTTTTTAATATTGAATTTTCTTACGCCTTCTTTCGAACAATTTTATTTACTAGTTTTTAAATTTAAAATCTTCACCATTTCAAATCAATCAATCAACCTGTTAGATACTAGTAATCATTTGACCTCATAAAATTAATAGATTAGGTATTAAGTCCTCGTGGGATCGATACTTTTTATACTACTTGAACGATACGTGCGCTTGCGTTATACGCGTGTGTAAGCACCGGTCAAGTTTTTGGCGCCGTTGTCGGGGACTTATTTATCTTTCACTATTAGTTTTGAGGTTAGATACATTTACTTGTATGTAATTTCTTTTTAATTATTATTTTTGTTTTCTTGTGTTTCAGGTTCTTAGAAACTTCATGAGACGAACCAGAAGCTTTGAACTTCGACCGCTTGACCCGGAAATTGAAAGAATCATCAGACAGTTGAGAAGGGAAAGGCGAGAAGGCCAAGAAGCATTAGTCAACATGGTACCTGAACCTTTGGAAGTTGCACCACCAATTCCCATTCGAGACAGAACCATTCCGGTGGTTGACAGACTCATTTCTTGTTTTGTACTTCCTCCCTTACCAGTAAATGCGGGAGACATCAAAACATGCATTCAGATGATTTAGCAGTCAGTGCAGTTTGGGGGGAAAGCAACTGAAGATCATAATGCCCACATTAGCAACTTCCTAGAAGTTTGCGGCACTTTCAATTACAACCGAGAAGCTGAAGAAGCAATGAGACTGTGGGTTTTTCCATATTCCTTGAAGGATAGAGCTAAAGCTTGGCTACATTCACTACCAGCAGGTTCCATCACAACTTGGAACACTTTAGCCACCAAATTTCTTGCAAAGTACTTTCCACCAGCCAGAACTAGAAAGCTGAGGAATGACATCACATCCTTTGTGCAACAAGACTCAGAAACTCTCTACGAAGCTTGGGAAAGGTACAAAGATTTGCTCCGGAAATGTCCTCACCATGAGATTCCAAAATGGCTTCAAGTCCCAACTTTCTATAATGGACTTTCTGGAATAATGAGAACCACAATCGATGTTGCTGCTGGATGAGCTTTAATGGCAAAATGAGAAGATCAAGCCTGTGACCTAATCGAAGAAATGGCCAACAATAATTCCTTATGGCCAACAGAAAGGAGCATGATCCAAAGAATTGCAGGAATTTATGAAAGTGGAGCCAATACAGCAGTCAACGCCAAGCTGGATCAGATATGCAAATTCATGGAGACTCTTACCACTGGATCCACAAGTTCACCATATGGAGGAGAACCAGAACCAAACCAACTTGAAGAAACGGTGAATTATGTCAACAATTTCAACAGACAGTGGAACAATCCATATTCCAACACCTACAACCTAGGGTGGAGGAATCATCCTAATTTTTCATGAAGCAACAATTCAGGGCAAAAGAACAATCCACCACCTGGATTCCAATAGCAGAACTATCCACCACCTGGATTGCAGCAACAGAACAAAGGCCAGGAGCAGGCAAATGAACCAGGAATAGCAGAAGTGTTGGCTCAGTTAAAAAAGTACGATGTTATATTTCAAAGCCAATCTGCTTCAATCAAAGCAGTAGAGAATCAAATTTGACAATTGGCCAATGCTCAGAGTTACAGACCGCCAGATACCCTTCCTAGTAACACAGAGCCAAATCCAAGGAACATGGGAAAGAAGCAATATCATGCCATCATGTTAAAAAGCGGTACTGAAATCAACAAAGATGTTGGAATCAAAACAACTACTGAGGAAGTTCCAAAAGAAACAAAGCAATAGATGGAGGAAAAGGAAGCAAAGGAAAAAGAACAGATCACTCCACCTCCACATTTTCCTCAGCGTCTTCAGAAAAACAAATTGGACAAGCAGTTTGCTCGTTTCCTGGAAGTGTTCAAAAAGCTGCACATCAACATTCCATTTGCAGAAGCCTTGGAACAAATGCCCAGCTATGTAAAATTCATGAAAGACATTCTTTCATGAAAACGGAGATTTGGAGATTATGAGACAGTAGCATTGACAGAAGAATGCGCGCCATCATTCAGAGGAAACTTCCCCAAAGTTGAAAGATCCTGGCAGTTTCACAGTTCCATGCACCATTGGAGAACATTATATCGGTAAGGCTTTATGTGATTTAGGTGCTAGTGTTAACTTGATGCCTTTTTTCTTTACAGGAAACTACATATTGGAGAAGCAATGCCTACCTCAGTCTCATTGCAACTTACTGATCAAACACTAGCATTTCCAAGAGGTGTTGTTGAAGATGTGCTGGTCAAAGTTGCCAAACTGATTCTCCCAGCAGATTTCATCATCCTTGACATGGAATAAGACAAAGAAGTACCTATCATTCTTGGGAGACCATTCTTGGCTACAGGTAAAACTGTGATTGATGTGCAAAAAGGAGAACTGGCCATGAAAGTGCAGGACCAAGAAGTTACCTTTAATGTTTTCAAAGCCATGAAATTCCCGAGTGATGAAAAGGAAGAAGAATGCTTCAAAGTTGATGTTGTTGATAGTATCGTTCAGGATACTGAGCCAAATCCCACGGATACACTCGAAGCTTGCATCACCAACATGACTGACAGTGATCTAGATGCTGAAATCCTGGAATGTATCAACTACCTTGACAAACCATTCCGACTCAAATCAACACCACCAGTTGAAAGCTTGGAACTGCAAAAGAAAGATCGAATCAAGCCTTCGATTGAAGAACCACCACAGTTGGAGCTGAAGTTACTTCCGAGCCATCTCAGGTATGCATTTCTTGGGAACTCTTCTGAATTACCTGTTTATTATTTCTTCTTCACTAACATTGGAGTAGGAAGAAAAGTACTGAGATTTTACGAGAGCAACAAAAGAGCCATTGGCTGGACTATAGCAGATATCGAGGCATTAGTCCATCATTTTGCATGCACAAGATTCTGATGAATGATGAGTACAAACCCACAGTGGAGCCTCAACGGAGACTCAATCCAATCATGAAGGAAGTCGTGAAGAAATAAATTATCAAATGGTTGGATGCTGGCATCATTTACCCCATCTCAGATAGCAGTTGGGTAAGTCCTATGCAGTGTGTACCGAAGAAATAAGGAATTACTGTTGTCACAAATGAAAAGAATGAGCTGATTCTAACAAGAACGGTGACTGGATGGAGAGTATGCATGGACTACCGAAAGCTGAACAAAGCAACACGGAAAGACCATTTTCCGCTGCCATTCATTGATCAGATGCTGGACAGACTGGCGGGACATGAGTTCTATTAATTTCTAGACGGATATTCAGGGTACAATCAGATTGCCATCGCACCAGAAGATCAGGAGAAAACTACATTTACATGTCCCTATGGTACTTTTGCTTTCCGCAGAATGCCATTTGGATTATGTAATGCCCCTGCTACATTTCAGCGTTGCATGATGGCCATCTTCTCAGACATGTTGGAGCAGAGTATGGAGGTTTTTATAGATGACTTTTCTGTGTTTGGAGATTCTTTTGACCATTGCTTGCAAAATTTGGAACATGTGTTACAAAGGTGCGAAGATACAAACCTGGTGCTCAATTGGGAGAAATGTCATTTCATGGTACATGAAGGCATTGTTCTTGGACACCGGATCTCACAAAAAGGAATTAAGGTAGACCAAGAAAAAATTGAAATAATTGAAAAACTACCTCCGCCGACATCTGTCAAAGGGATTCGGAGCTTTCTCGGACATGCAGGTTTTTACATGAGATTTATCAAAGACTTTTCCAAGATTGCTAAACCTCTGTGCAATCTTCTGGAGAAGGATGTGCCTTTCAACTTCACCAAAGAATGTCAGGAAGCTTTCGAGATCTTAAAACAGAAGCTGATTTCTGCTCTCATCATTGTAGCACCAGACTGTACCCTTCCATTTGAAGTGATGTGTGATGCTAATGATTTTACTGTAGGTGCAGTTTTGGGACAACGCAAAGCAAAAATTTTCCACACCATTTACTACTCCAGCAGAACTTTGAATGAAGCTCAACTCAACTACACAACCACCGAAAAGGAGTTGCTCACAGTTGTGTACGCTTTTGACAAATTATGTTCCTATCTGCTGGGTCCCAAAGTGGTGGTCTACACAGATCATTCAGCAATCAAATACTTGATCACGAAGAAAGATGCCAAACCCATATTAATCTGTTGGATACTTCTTCTGTAAGAATTTGACGTGGAGATTTGAGATAGGAAAGGGACAGAGAATCAGATGGCATATCATCTATTGAGGCTTGAGAATGGAGAAACATCTGGCAAAGATCTGACAATCAAAGAAACTTTTCCAGATGAACAGCTGTTTGCCATGAAACAGCATGATGTCCTTTGGTATGCTGACTATGTCAACTTCATTGTATCAGGAAAATGGCCGTTGGAATGGACAACTCAGCAACAAAAGAAGTTCTTCAAATAAGTCAAGCACTATGTCTGGGATGAGCCGTACCTGTTCAAACGGTGTGCTAATCAATTATTGAGACGATGTGTTCCATAGGAGGAGGTCAACAGTGTTTTACAGCACTGTCATTCATCACCATATGGCGGACTCTTCAGCGGAAATAAAACTACAGCAAAAGTTCTTCAATCAGGTTTGTTATGGCCCACTCTTTTTAAAGATGCTTATCTTTTTGCTCTTCAATGTGACAGGTGCCAGAAAACGGGGAACATTCTAGAAGTGGAAATATTCGATGTGTGAGGTATTGATTTCATGAGACCCTTTGTTCCATCATTCAGAAACTTGTACATCCTGGTTGCTATAGACTACGTCTCCAAATGGGTCGAAGCAATTACACTGCCATCCAATGATTCAAAAGTGGTGATCAAATTCCTGAAAAAGAACATTTTCACTCAGTTCGGAACACCTCGTGCAATTATCAGTGATGGTGGCACACATTTCTGTAACAGATACTTTGATGCACTCCTATCCAAATACGGAGTTACTCACAAAATTGCCACTGCTTACCATCCACAGTCAAATGGACAGGTTGAGGTTTCAAACAGAGAGATCAAAAGAATCTTGGAGAGAACCGCTGGATCAACAAGGAAGGACTGGTCTACAAAACTAGATGATGCATTATGGGCCTACCGAACAGCTTACAAGACACCCATTGGTATGTCCCCATATTGATTGGTGTTTGGGAAAGCATGCCATCTACCAGTTGAGCTTGAACACAAGGTGTACTGGGCACTGAAGAAGTTGAATCTTGATTCATAAGCTGCAGGAGATAAAAGACTTCACCAACTCAAGGAATTGGAGGAATTTCGCCTATAGGCTTATGAGAATGCCAGATTGTACAAAGAAAAGACCAAGAAATGGCATGACCGAAAAATAGTGCACAGACAGTTGGAACCAAGGCAGCAGGTGCTGTTGTTCAACTCAAGGTTGAAACTTTTCCCTGGAAAGTTAAAATCAAGGTGGTCAGGTCCATTGTGATCACTCAGGTTTTTCCATATGGAGCTGTTGAGTTACTAGATCCCAACACCAATGAAACATTCAAGGTTAACAGTCAGTATGTCAAGCACTACTGGGGAGAATCATTTGAGCGACAAAAATAAAGTGTCACACTTTCAGATCCAGCCTAACGTTCGAGAAGTCACGTCTAGCTGACGACTTTAAACTTAACGCTCACAGGGAGGCAACTCATGCAATTTTTGTATATGGCGGAGGCAATCTTGGACTAATGGTGATCGTTTCAAATGTTGTACAGGAAGGAGGCAGTCACGTTTTGGGAATCATTCCAAAACCCTTGGCGGAGGCAAATCTTATTGGACCATCAAACGGAGATGAACTGATCGTGCCAGGTATGTCTGAACGATTGGTAGAAATGATTAACCGTGCTGATGCTTTCATTACTTTGCCAGGTGGCTTGGGTATATTGGAGGAAATTTTTACAGTGTTATCTTGGGCGAACCTGAACATACACCAGAAACTGCTTGGACTGTACAATGTTGAAGGATTTTATGATTTTCTTTGTGTGTTTCTTGATGATGCTCGGAGAAATGGGTTCGTGTCAAAACCTATGAAAGAACTCCTCTTTACTGCCAAAACTGCTCCGGATCTAATTGACCAAATCTTAGCCTATGAACCACAAATTGACCCTATCCTTTCAAAGATAAATTGGTCCGAAGACGATCGTGGTAAGAGGCGTCGGATTAATCTGGATCTTAACCTTTAACTTTTCGTGTAGAATTTCAGCTAACCAGGTACTATCTTCTAAACTCTTCTTCTATTGTTTAAGACATTGGGGACAATGTCTCATTTAGGTTGGGGGAGGAAATTAGTTGATCAGTATCTTGTTTTTAATGGTTTGTTGTTTTTATTTTTTGTCCAAAATGTTTCGAAAAATACAAAAAAAAAATGAACATTTTTCAAAAATTACAAAATTATTTTGCGTTTTTGTTTTTTATTTTGACTAAAAAGGTGAAATTGGTAAGAGATAGCTGAGTAAGGAGTTTCCACTCCTGAGACGTATCTCAAACCTAATTCGGAACAAGTTAATTTTTGTTCATTTCCTTTTGAATTATTTAATTTGTGAATTCTCCATAATACTCACTAAAATGGATCTTCATATGCTCAGTTAGCAGGTATTATCAACATGCATAGTAACATACGGACATGAGCTATAATTGAAAAGTTTGTAATATTCAGTGCCCTAGTTTAATTGGAGGAAGCATCTCAAAAAGTAATGGAGTAAAAAAAAAACGTCTAAGATCCGAGTTATTAAGTCTGTAAGGGTGTTTTAACACCTAGTGCCCTAAAGCCAACTGGTTTGGGAGTCACTGGCCCAAAGCTCGCTAATGGATCAAGGATGTTGCAAAAAATATATATATATCTGAAGTCTGAGTAATTAAGTCTGTTGGGGTGTCTTAACACCTAGTGCCCTAAAGCCAACTAGTTTGGGAGCCACCGACCCAACACTCCCAACATAGATGGAAGATATTGTATATAAATAAAAAAAAAATCAGAAATCAAAGAAAAAATCAGAAAAATTATTCCATTGCTACAAAAAGGTGTGAATTCTGATAAAACATTAGGACAAAAATATTACTCTCTTATCAACTGCACTTGTGACTGTTGTGGGCAAAAATGAATTGATTAATATTTTGTTGGCTGTGTATATGGAGAATGGTAAATATAATCGGAGAATTTACTTATCAGTAATTTAGAAAGAAACAAAACAACTAGTAACTTGGAGTAGAAGTTTCACCTGATTAGTCACTAACTTTTTTATTCTCTTTTCGCTTGTCTTTTTGCTTGTGTGTGCATTAGTTTCACTACCTTTTTACTTTTGTAAAATGTTTATGGGTATCATTGTTGTAAACCCTCGAGAGACTAAAACTCGTCCACTAGGGACACCTAGGGTTTAAAGGCTTGTTGCATACGCTAAATGCAATCGTGATCCCTACGAAAGTGGCTTAGTTAAATTTTATTTTAAGATGTTTATGTTATTTTATTCTATATTTTGCTCGAGGACTAGCAAAATGTTAGGTTTGGGGGTGTGATGAGTGGTAATTATATCACTATTTCCCACTCATTTAGCCTAATATTTTGTATAGTTTCTTGAGTTTTGTGAATATTTTGATGTGTTTTTGTGAATATTTTGTAGATAAATAAATTTTCAGGACTTTCTAGAGGTGATTTGGGGCCAAAATAGTGAAAAACGGACAAAAGGCCATTTTCGTCATTACGCGTGTCGCGACGCGCAAGCCTTTGGCGTCGCGACGCCTAACATGCACTTAGACTTGCTAATGTGCGCTGGTTCCACAAGTCAGAATCTGAGAAGTTTGACTTTGCTAACGTGCGTCATACCACGTGTCACCATCACAGCCGATCTGCTAACATGCGCCGTGCCACGTGTCATCATCCTATGGTGCCGACAGTCGCCATTGCCACGTGCCGCCAAGTGTCACTCCACGTCATTGTCCACATAACCGGTTGACCGAGTCAACGTGCCACATCACCGTCACGTCATCATCAACCAATCACAGCATGCCACGTGTCACAATCCTATGGTGCCGACAGTCGCCATCGCCACGTGTCACCACTTCAGCGCCACGTTATCGCCACGTCAGCTCAATCATTCAGCTCCCAGCCGCCTTGCCACGTGTCACCTTATCTCTTTATCCGAATCACCATGTGTCAGATAAGAATCTGAAGCCGACGAACCAGAAGCTGCCACGTCGACAATCACGCGCGTCGCAACACGGACACCCTACTGACGCCTATAAATAGAGCTCAATGTTTCAGTTTCAGATGTGCCTTCCTCTCTAATTTCTCTGATGTAAATAGGGAGTTTTCAATCTAATTTCTTTTAAATCTCAATTTTGTAATAAATTTTAATTACGTTCTGTAATATTAGTAATTTACTTTCTTTACTTTTAACAATTTTTACTATTCACTATGAGGAGGTAACTTCCCCCTGCTAGGGTGAAAGGTAATTCTTTTACTATTGCTATTTAGATTAATCTCCCTTAAATATAATATATTCACTATTTAAAATTTGACTTAAAAAGGATACCGCTATATTGGTCGGTTGGTAATTCATTTTAAACTGGTTTAAACCTGACTAAGCAAGGATACCGCCAGATTGGTCGGTTGGTAATTAAATTTTCTTACCGCATATATGGCAGATTTATTTTGATTCCGCCTTTATGGCTAGTTGGACTTAATTTGACTTAATCAGGTTACCGCCTATATGGCTGGTTGGTAAAATAATCACAAGTTAATATATTATATTAAGGGAGATATCTAAATTTGCAGTAGTAAAAGTTTATCCTTTTACCTTAGCATTTTATTTTATTGTAATTTACTTTTCAGATTTTACTTTACCGCAATTACTTTTCAGTATTTTTACTTTATGTCTTTTACAACCCAAGTTATGTGTCGTAACTAAGTTAGTTATCTGGGGTTGTGATGAATTCTAATATCACCGGTTTATAAGGGGTTATTTTATAGTTTGTGTAATTTAAAGGTTTACTTATTAAGTCTTAAGCTTAATGCGTCTTGTTAATTGGCCACTAATAAGATAGATCTGGTAAATCTAAAATAAACTTAACAAAGGAATTTTAGGTTTCAGCTTTAGACTTAATAGCCCACGATCTTCCTTGAGGATAGATAACCCTTTAATAGATTTCCTTACAGGATAGACAAATACCTGTCGGGCGGGGGTAGCCATAATTGGAACTTAAACTTAATAAACCCAGATAATTTGGTTTACATAGACATATGGTTCAATTGGGTTAAACTGGGTATTTGCGTCTGACCATCGACAGAGGCTTTCGCATAATTTAGTGTTCCAGGTTAGTAAACTGATTTATTATACAAACATAAAATAACCACTAGCATTTAAAGCCGAAGCAGTCATTCCAACCGAAGGAAATGACTCATCCCCACGCTACCAATGGCTCGAAGAGGAATCCAATAGACAACTGATTACGCCTAAAAAGTACTTGCGGTTATCGCAGTATAGTTGGGGTGTCGATTCCTTAGAGAGATGGTTACAAAGAACTGATTTACTTAAACAAAACGTTAGCATCAACTTAATTAAATAGAAAGGTTGAATTGATAATATAAGATAAAAACTATGGAAAATACTTTAAGAATATTAGTAGAGAAAAGCAGCAAAGCGTCGAGAATCCCACTTGTATCAAATCCCTATATTCAGTTATTGATTCCAGTTATTACTCAATTGAATATTTCACATCCCAAATCAACAATCGGAAGATATTCAATTCTACACCTATTAAATTCTAAAGTAATCGATGATTTACAGATATTCAATTCTACACCTATTAAATTCTAAAGTAATCGATGATTTACTTTCTCTATGTTAACAGCACACAAAGTTATCTTTACGACCTATCTAACGTCGACAATATACCGTCAGGCAATACTACAGCAGAAGACCAACTCATAAAACAACTTTATCAGTCACAACTGGGTTCCCCAATCACACATAGAAAAAGTATGACTGAATCTATATGCAAGTTGAATAAACACAGTTTCTCGATTCATAAATCGAAAGATAATAAAGAATAATAAACATCAATTGTATTAACTATTAAGAGGATTTAGGAATCAACAACATGAACATAAAAAACTTAAATACAAGAGTCCATCCTTAACTTTGCCTAGGATATTAGTTCTCCATAGAGGAAATAGACATAGCTTGAAGAGATTGCAGCAGCATCATATTTGGTGTGAAGTTTCTTCATTCTTCAATCTCAAATTTGTGTTTGTGGCTCTTTTTTCTCCATTTCTAGGGTTTTGGACGAAGTTGGGTTTATATAGGGAATCCCTGGAGTCCATATATGCGTAAAAGACGACCAAAATAAGCTTCTGAGACTATTCCAGGGTGCCGCGGCGCTGGCAAATGGCACCGCGGTGCCTAACTTGCTGGCTTTTGTATGGAGTGCAGATTCTGGGGCACGTCGCAACACCAATGAGAGCGTATTGTGACGAGTGGCTGGTGTTCTGGGTTTGTGCTTTCTTCATTTCCACTCTTCCCGCGTGCTTCCGATGCGTCTGTAAGGTCTCGAAACACGCATAATTGCTCCAAACTTAATATTCTATTGCTCCTAATAACAAAGCACAAAATAAACTCTAATTAAAATTTAAATACATGATAAACAAGCCGAGATCGATGTTCAAAGTACACGTTCATGAACTTATCACAATCCCCAACCAGCTTATTGCTAGTCCCTAGCATTCAAGCGTAAAATAAAATAAGAACTAAATAAATAAAACTATCTAAGCCACTTTCGTAGGGATCACGATTGCATTTAGCGTATGCAACAAGCTTTTAAACCCATAGGTGGCCCTAGTGGATGAGTTATAGTCTCGTGAGGATTTACAGCGACAACACCCATAAACTGTTAGGAAGCGGCCGCGAGTGCGCAGCGGAAAATCAAAATTATCATAACTATGATGCCGCTATCCCTTTGCCCAAGACCCATTTGTTTTGATTATTCTACAAGCCTAGGCATGTTACTATATATTCTAAGCATAAAAACTCCTAAAACATGCAAAGAACAAAAACCTAAACATGCTAACTATCATAAGAACTCTAATTAAAATAAAGAAAGAAAAAGACTTAATTGAACCGAAGACTCCTCCAGTCATCCTTCCAATCTACAAGCTTTTCTCGAACTCAGCAAGATCTTCCACATTCCAAAAAGCCACCCAAGTGTGTGGCCTCCAAAGGTGCACACACCAAAGCCAAAACTCAACGGCAAGACTACGCCTTGAGTGCACGGGTATTTTGCCATTGGTGCTAACCTAGGAAAATACCTCAAAACTTTTAACTCGAGGTTCCTCTAGTCAATTAGACTTAAGGATCCTCAAAATCAGTGGCTTACTCTTAAACTTTAGAGTTGCTCACTTTATAATCCCAAGAAATGAAAGGTTTGGTGCAAAAATTTGTAAAGAATTCTTTGGGTTTATATAGGTGCTCCAAAGACAACAAATTAATTAAGAATCCGATGTGGGATAAATGCTAATTTAATCTTAGCCATTGGATCTTAATTTAGTGGTTTAATGAGATTATAAAACCCTAATAAGAGTTTGGGCCGAATTAGAATTCAAAACAAATAACAAAAAAAATTTACTATTCACGTTATTTATTTATTTATTACAATTCCCAAAGTGCCCCTATCGTCATTCATGAATCCCTAAGCCACTATGGCACCTCATAAATGATCTGTTCAATAATTAAACACATTGAACCATTTATGAACAATTCATACAACAATCATATATGTTGTTAAATTTGTACTGTGCACTGTTAACCATTGATTTCAACTTTGTTATGTGTGACCTTTTGGGTTCCCCTCAAGTTGGACATGAAATGAATCGTGATAATTTAATCGAACAAAAATTATCCTCCGATCAGATGGTCGTTCGATTTCAATGACCAAGGTTGACATCTAGCAACATGCCAAGGCCCCCAAATGAGAATGAAAGATATATACCAATTATGTATGCAATTTACATATGATACGGTCCCTCGCCTCACTGTATCCCCACCGTTTGACCTAGGGTATGGAAAGTGTCTACCCCTATAGTCAAAGGTATGATGTTGATAGTGTCATGAATCGTGCTAACCCAAGAATCTCACATGATTCTTCCGTTGCGGCCACAGTCTCAAGCACTGATCACACATATCAACCCGCAAACTGGAATACTACTCTTATAAGAAAATATTATCCGAGAGTGGCGATTCTCTGTTGTATCTTTACAAACTTCATGTGTTTCAAAAAATGACCCAATCATAACCTTATAACCGGATCTTTTGAACCGAGGAATGAGAATGTCAAAGTTATTTGATCCCACATAAGATTATAAAGACATCAAGTATAAGAACTAGTCATACAATCGATACATGAAAGTTATCACAGACACATGGAATAAACACTCCATGTGAAAACTTTCGGCTGTCAGTTTGATGGACACGACGAGCACTCATGCTCCATGTGATACACCAAGCGGACAGATCTCCGCTAGTAGCCTATGAGATCGGCTACCCCACTTAAGGGTGGATCATATCATCATGCTAGTCTCTCCGCTTTGTGAACGGCCAGATTATTCACAAAACTATGACTAGGAACGTTTAAGAGTAATGATTCTCATAAGGCGTGGAATCCATCATCTTATTACTCATAGGGCTTTATTACAGTGTTTGATTATTCATATAATTTATGTAAGACACGTATAATAAGATTGCCATTTTATTAATTAATGAAAATTACAAATACATGTACATATAGCCCATCCACAAGTTGGGTATAGGCATATCCCTACACAAACATCATTCAAAACACATACATTCATGCAAAATTAACAAATGAAATAGTCTCAATAGTTACACATATTGTTGTCCTCAAATAATGCTAAGTAGTGAAATCAGAGAACTTTCAAAAAGTACTCAATGCAACTCAAATCCAGTTCTTGAATAAATCATCAAAGCCAGACTCACAGTGTGTGGTGTGTAAAGGTTCATCCATAGCTCGACTCCTATGTAAGCCAACTCAATGATTTTGTTTAAAAAATTGGGATCCGATGGGTCAAACCAACATGGATATCTCAAATGTGCTTTGTAATTGTCTTTCTGTGCTCAGCATGGTATGATTTTTCTTGCCTTTTTTTTTTCTTTTTCTTTTTCTTCTTCAAAAATCTTTTCTTTTTTTTCTACACACCTACCCTTTAAGGTAGCATTTCTCCTCATGGTGGTCCTAACACTCGCCCATGGGTAGCTTCACACTTATCGATTATAGGTGGTTTTAATTTATTTCTTTAGAGACTTTTCTCTTTTTATTTTTTACATACCACCTAATCAAACACTAGTAAATCAGTATAGACATCTAAGTAGACGGTCATTCATAGACATGCAATTTCTTCTACTAGTCACTTTGCCAACTACTTAGGTTGTCACTACTAAAAACCCATAATTAAGTGCTTACGAGTCTAACCTAGATCAATTACTCAATATATCAGATAAAAGTACATTAAAGAACTTATCGTTTTAAGATTTCATCCTAAAGCAAACAATATCATCATTGGACTTATGCTTTACTATTAAGGACTAAAAACAACAAACAAAACATATTTTTAATAGGTATTATCATGTGCATGCATACACCCCCACACTTTAAACTTGCATTGTCCTCAATGTAAGATAAATATAAAGAAAAATGATTAGGAACAACACTATCAGGCGCGGAGTTGATCAGGTTCTTGCTGGTAAGATTTGGTTTGTGTGACTGTGTAGGTTATACTAACACATGTATAATTACTCATGCAAACAACAAACATACAATTAGCACACAATAAAATAAAACTAAAGTAAAGAAAATGACAAAATAAAATAGAGAAAATAAATACAGATGCAAGGGTTGCCTCCCCGCTAGTGCTAAGTTTAACGTCTTCAGTCAGACGTAACCACTTAATATTGTCATGGTTGCTTCTATGTAATGAACTGATGAAGGCATGAGAAAGAAGTTTTGTCAAGCTGTTTGCAGTTTATCTATTGATCCCCAGGGTCTGGTGGTTGAGATTGTAGGTTGTACATATGTAAAAGTTGGTTCAATCTCATTTTTAACTTCCCAGGGATCATCTTTAAATGAGCACTAACTCTTCTTTTCCTCTTTTTATGGTTCTTTGGGGTAATTTTCAGTTCGGGATAGTGTGATTCATGTTGTGAAGAAGCTGTTTCTCATAAGACTGTGTCTAGCATGTATGTATATTGGCACTCATCATCACCTTGTGGTTATTTTTCAACATGAAAAATATTTATTTCCAGTGTCATATTCCCAAATAATAGCTTTATGAGACCATTCCTGTAATTAATAAGGGCATTAGCTGTAGCAAGAAAAGATCTACCTAAGATTACTAGAATTTTTGACTCAGTGTTAACCACGGACTGGGTATCTAAGATCAGGAAATCTATGGTATAATAGAGTTTATCGATTTGAACTAAAACATCATCAACTACTCCATACAGTGCTCTGATAGATCGGTCAGCTAACTGTAAAACTATAGATGTAGGTTTAATCTCACCAAGCCCTAACTACATATAAATAGAATATGGCATAAGATTAGCACTAGCACCTAAATCTAATAAAACTTAACTGAACTCATGTGTGTCAATGTGACAAGTAATGGTAGGACACCCTGGATTTTTATATTTTGGTGGAGTCCTCCGTTTAATTACTGTACTAGCCTGCTCTGTCAAGAATGCAGTCTTCTTCACATGGTGTTTTCTCTTTATGGTGCATAGATCCTTTAAAACCATCGCATAAGTGGGAACTTGTTTTATCACATGTAACAGCGGAAGGTTAATCTTTACTTGCTTAAGATGTTCTAGGATCTCACCATTTGGGTCTGTAGCTCTCGCTATGGGCCTAAGTGTCTGAATAAAAGGTATTCTAACTTGGAAATGCGTGTCTTGATCTGCTTGAGGGGTATTTCATTACTACCTTTACTAGCTCCTATAGTGTTGGAAGTGTCCTGCAAGCCTACCTCCTAACCACTCCTAGTGATTATGGCATTAACACCTCTTATATTGGATACCTCATGATCAGCCTGTGCCATGTGTTGCCCTTGTGATTTGGTTTAGCCTGAGATGAGAATTTTCCTTTTTCTTGCACACTCAGGGCATTCGTCAACTTAGAGACTTGACTCTTAATCTCCTTATTGTCTTCAATTACTTGACTATCAATGACTCAATCCTTTGATTAGTTTTTCTCTGGGCCTCTACAAATACTTGCACAGTATCCTCTAAGGAATTCCTATAAATGACATGTGTATGATACTGGCGGGTACTGTAACCTTTGGTTTTTGGTGTCTGGGTAGGCTGATAAAACTCATGTTTCCAACTAAGATTGGGATGGTTCCGCCAACTGGGATTATAGGTATTTGAATAAGGTGTGTATAGCTTCTTGTACATCCCTAAAGTGTTGCAGTGTTCCTCATATGTGCCCTTTATCTCACCATATATAGGGCACTTTTGGGCGAGATGGTCAATTTCCTTACACACAAAACATACCCCTTGAGGTTCTAAATGGGCTACTCCATGCATAATCTGGCTATCCTAGCTTTTAAGGCTCCTAACTGTCTAGTTAATAACTTAACTTGTGCCTTAAGAATATCATCTTCCCTAAAGTGGTGTATGCCACTGCTAGAAGGAGTAGGGTGTGTCCTATCGGTGCTATCCATGGCATTTGGTCCAGTCCATGTGTGAGATTTCTCAACTAGGTCATTTAAGTACTCTAATGCCTCATCAGGGTCCTTTCGGATGAACTCGCCATTGCACATTGACTCCATGAATTGGCGCTCTATAGGGGTTAAACCTTCATAAAAATAGCTCACTAAGCGCCAACTCTCATATCCATGGTGAGGATAACTCGCTAACATCTCCTTATACCTCTCTTATGTTTGATAAAGGGTTTCACTGTCTTTTTGAGAGAATGTAGATATTTGTCTTTTCAAGGCATTTGTCTTATGGTGTGGGAAGTATTTATTAAAGAAAACATGTGTCATCTCACCCCATGATCCTATTGACCAAGGTCTTAGAGAATACAACCAGCTTTTAGCTCTATCCTTAAGGGCAAATGAGAAGAACTTAAGTCTAATTATGTTAGTGGTTCCAAACCGGTCATAGAAAGTTACTACAACCTCTTCAAACTCTCTAATGTGCACATAAGGGTTCTCGTTCTCCAAACCACGAAATGTTGTGAGATACAGTATCATTCCAGGTTTAAAATCTATATGTGGTGCATTAGGAGGAAACATGATGCACGATGGTGTAGCTGTGCGAGTGGGATGAAGATACTCTTCAAGAGTCCTCATGGGTGGTCTTCATATTCACTCATAGTGTGTGTGCTAGATGTAGATAGTGTGGCAAAAAGATTATCAAACAGACTTTCTGAGTCTGAGTTTTCCTCTTAAATCCTAACAAATCTACCAAACATATCTCTACGTCTAGGCATGCACTCAAACACAAGTGAAACAAGAAACGAAAATAATAAATATAAATAAATAAATATATCAAAACTAAAATTAAAAATGAAATAAAATAAGTAAAATAAAATCAAAAAGTAAAATAGAACGAAGTTACTGCTTTTCTGTTGACTAAGCAAACTTGCTCCTTCAGACTGTAAACCGTCTCCCCAGCAAAGGCACCAAATTTTAATTACACATAAAAAGTACTTACGGTTATCGCAGTATAGTTGGGGTGTCGATTCCACAGAGAGATGGTTACAAAGAACTGATTTACTTAAACAAAACGTTAGCATCAACTTAATTAAATAAAAGGTTGAATTGATAATATAATATAAAAAACTATCGAAAATACTTTAAGAATATCAGCAAAGAAAAGTAGCAAAGAGTCGGGAATCCCTCTTATATCAAATCCCTATATTCGGTTATTGATTCTAGTTATTACTCAATTGAAGGTTTCACATCCCAAACCAACAATCGGAAGATATTCAATTCTACACCTATTAAATTCTAAGGTAATCGATGATTTATTTTCTCTATGTTAACAGCACACAAAGTTATCGTTACGACCTATCTAATGTCGACAATATACCCTCAGGCAATACTGCAGTAGAAGACCAACTCATAAAATAACTTTACCAGTCACAACTGGGTTCCCCAATCACACATAGAATATGACTGAATCTATATGCAAGTTGAATAAACACAGTTTCTAGATTCATAAATCGAAAGATAATAAAGAATAATAAACATCAATTGTATTAAACGATTAAGAGGATTTAGGAATCAACAACATGAACATAAAAACTTAAATACAAGATTTCATCCTTAACTTTGCCTATGAGATTAGTTCTCCATGGAGGAAAGAGATATAGCCTGAAGAGATTGCAGCAGCATCCTATTTGGTGTGAAGTTTCTTCGTTCTTCAATCTTAAATTTGTGTTTGTGGCTCTTTGTTGTGTGTTTCTCTCTTGTTTGTCTCTATTTTTCTCATCTTATATGGTTTTGGACGAAGTTAGGTTTATAGAGGGAAGACCTGGAGTCCATATATGCGTAAAAGACGACCAAAATAAACTTCTGAGACTGTACTGGGGTGCCGCGGTGCTGGCAAGTGGCGCCGCGGTGCCTAACTTGCTGGCATTTGTATGGAGTGCAGATTCTGGGGCGCGTCGCGATGCCAATGAGGGCGCATTGCGACGAGTGGCTAGTGTTTGGGGTTTGTTTTTTCTTCGTTTCCACTCTTCCTGCGTGCTTCTGATGCGTCCATAAGGTCCTGAAACACGCGTAATTTCTCCAAACTTCATATTCCATTGCTCCTAATAACAAAGCACAAAATAAACTCTAATTAAGATTAAATACATGATAAACAAGTCGAGTTAGCGATGTTGAAAGTACACTTTCGTGCACTTATCAACAACTCATGAATCACAACAGCGACACCATTGACGGGTTAAGAGAGCACGCCTTGATACGACTTGATGCTCATCAGCAAAGGATGGCAAATAATGTCAACAAGAATATCATGTGTCGAACATTCAAATAATAAAAGTGTGCTAGACAAAGTCTTTTAGAACACCAAAGAAATTGGAGATGGGAAGGCTTATACATCATCATAAAGGTCTTTGGACAATGAGCATACAAGTTGAGAACAAAGTCTGGAAAGCCCATCCAAAATAGCTAGAACACAGTGCATCTCAAGCGATTCTACAGGTAGACCCAACGGAGCAAGAGTCATAGACTAGCCATTCATTAAGGGACTACTTTCTAACTAGAGGACATAGAGACTACCTTGTAGTTTTTTGTTACTTGGAATTTTTTTTACGTTCATACTGTTTTCAGACTCGAGGCTTGGGGACAATCATCCTAATTTATTGAGGTTATTCAATGACACTTGTCTCATACGACATTTAAGCACCCCAAGACCTAGGCTTCTCACCAAACCCAAGTCTTGAGTTGACAAGGCTCCAAAGCCTTAGGGGTCAGGCCTTCATCTGAACCGTAGACTTGAGTCAACATTAAATCCAAACGACTGAGACTCGCTCTTTGTTAGAGTTAAGGTCTTAAATCGACATGAAGACCAAACGACTAGAGACTCGTTATTCATCCACGATCCAAATAGGACTCTGACCAGCTTAAAACCTCAAAGAACTTGGACAAAAAAAATCGAACTCAAAATACAAACTTCCATTCATTGAAATAATTTAGATTTTACAAGTCCTTAAATCATCTAAATTATAAAAAAATACACTAGAGATAAAAAAAATAAAAAGTCAGTCTTTAGGGAATTCAACATCTGCGACTTCAGTATGAGGGATGGAAATGGCAAGGACGTCCTGAGTGCCAGCAGTTGGGTCGGCTCCCAGAGCAGGTGTTTCATTTTCGATCCAACAAGATGACTCTCCAGTCTCCACGACCTTCTCTTCAGCCTATTCAAAAACCTCCACAATCTCGGCATATTTCTCTACATATGCGTCATTCTCCCTCTTGGCTTCGCCACTCCCTTCATTCAGCGGAGCGACCTCTTCATCCGGCCTCAAATCTGGCATGCTCTCTGATCCATTTCTTAGGATTACAAGTTTTGTGCTCCTCCGCCAAAAATTACTTCATTAAGCTACTCCTCTCTACCAGCATTGCCTCATAGACGACTCCATCCAGTCGTTCCATCAATTCATCATTCTCTTTGTTAAAGAACTTCATGCTTTCCTTATAGGCCTCATTCTCTACCTCAAACACCTCTCATTCCAGCTTTAGTGTCGATTGAGTCGACTCGACTTCTTTCTCGTCCTTCTTCGACATCTTTTCAAAAACCTCGAGCGAGGTCATCAGATTGATGTCCTCCTTTCAAACATTCGTATTAGACTTCTCGAGATCACTGACTCGATGTTGGCTCGACTCAAAGTATTCTTATATGAACAAGTAGTATTCGAGGGCCTGGAAAAATGCCAGGGTTAGTGCTCTCTCGACGAAATAAAGAGGAAGAAAATGACTTTTAAGAGTTCTTACCTGATAATTTTGTTAGTGTCCTAGACATGCCCAAGGTCTCTAAACATGATATGTGTGTGAATAAATCAAATGGAGTTGCGGAAATACTCACTTTGATCAGATGAGAAAAATTCAATACTTTTTGTTGTTGTAGAATAAGCTCCAAGCTTTATTTTGAATTCCAAACTGGTTGTTAGTTTGGGATGTGAAACCCTCAACTGAGTAATAACGGGAATTAATAACTAAATATATAAGTTTGATGCAAGGGGGATTCCAGACGCTTTGCTATTTATCTCTGCTAATTCTCTTATTATCTTTTCATTGTTTTATTTATCTTTACTTTAATTACAAATTTTATCGCTTTATTTTCATTAAGTTACTGTTAACGTTTTTGTTTAAGTAAATTAGTTCTTGTAACAATCTCTTTGAGGAATCGACACCCCAGCTATACAGCGATAACCGCGAGTTATTTTTGGGCGTAATCACTACCCAATTACATAATACATTAAAGAAACCTCATTTGCATTGAGGGGAATTGGTGAGAAGAGAAATACAAATAGATAAGGAGGTGAAAGGCTGGACACGCAGGTCCAATTTAATAAATAAGTACCATACTTACAACAATTTCCAAAATTACCCCCACCCATCTAATTTCCATATATTATTCATATAAATACATCCAAGTATTCACACAACACATGCTGTCAATCAATCTAATCTAATTAATTAATCTTTGATTAATGACCATCCAATGTTCAAACAACGATTTGATTTGCGCGAGTCCAACTCGTTTAAGAATAAATACTCAAAGTACGTATTCTTGAATTATATTGAACTACAATTTCAAATCCAATTTAAATTGTATCCAATACTAATTCATATTTAATTCCAAATTAAATAGTTACACTTTTAATAGTGCCTTTTAGACTTGGATTCCAAATCCAATCTAAATGAGTCTCAAAGGCCCAATTAGCATCCAATAATATTCAATTAAAGTCCAATGGGCTTTCAATTAATTCTTTAGGCATGGGCTTTGGCCATTATGGATCAAACCCAAGATGCCAATGCCCAATTAGGAATCACCCTATGCCAAAAATCAATTTATGCCCATTAGGCCCAATTAAATTTTTAAAGGCCCAATAGTAATATTTGGACTTTATGGAAATGGTTTTAGGCCCAATTGGATCCAACCTAATTGACCAAAACCAAACTTGGCCCAACCAAGCCCATTAAGCTCAAATACAACAATTGAATTAATACATTATTTCAAATTACATATTAATCCAATTAAAGTGTAATTAGCACAATTAATTAATTAATCCAATATTTCCAAAATATCAATTAATCTAATTAATCATGCTTTAATCATCCAATTCATGTCCAACACAAATTGAAGCAAAATCAATCCATTCCAACATGCTCAAGCTCACGGCAATACATGAAATTAACATCCAATTTTGATTTCAATCCAATTAAATCAACAATTAACATTCAATTTCATGCCAATTAACATATCCAATTGTCAAATTCAAAAAATCACCATGAACCTTTCTAGGGTACCATTCGGCCATGCATGTGAATTTAGGGAAAATTAATCTAATCAATTTTTAACAAATCCAATGATGCACAAATCCAATTCATCATCATCCAAACACAACCAAACAACCAATTTAGGTAAATCAAGCTCCAAGCAAAAAAATCTCAAATTAAAGTTTAGAACCCTAAAATTCAAATCAAGTTTAGATTGGCTCTGATACCATTGTTATTGTCCCAGACATGCCCAAGGTCTCTAAACATGATATGTGTGTGAATAAATCAAATGGAGTTGCGGAAATACTCACTTTGATCGCATGAGAAAAATTCAAAACTTTTTGTTGTTGTAGAAGAAGCTCCAAGCTTTCTTTTGAATTCCAAACTCAATGGTGAGTTTCCCTATCACCTTAGTTTAACTCCCAAGTGCTAGCTTGCTTGAATTTTTTGCAACAAAAATTCCAATGGAGAGAGGCAAGGTCACGGTTTTTGGAGGGAGAAGAGAGAGGAATAGTAGTTTCTAAAACTTAGTTTGTGTGTTGATAAGTGCTTGGCATTAAATGATGCCAACTACTCAAATCAACTTGTCAAACAATTGATGTAATTCAAGTGGGTCCCACCACTTTAAAATTCCAAATTTGAGTTGGCTTACACAACACACTTTGGGCCGGGTTCGTTTAATCCGACTAAATGAATTTTCCGTCGCGACGTAATTAAATCCAATTTAATTAAATAATAATGCCCAGCAAAATTATTACGGAAGTCGCTTACGAATAAATTCCAAATTAATTCGTTCGCTTGAATTAAAATCCAATTTTAATTCCGTGTTGAAATCTGATTTCAATTAATATATCCAATATATTATTTTAGCCCAAATAAATAAATTAAATAGAAAAATCCAATTTAACTATTAAATTTATTTTACCGATTAATTCCAAATTAATCACATTCTCTCTTCTATACGAATTAATCCCAGATTAATTCTCGACGCAATTAATCCCAGATTAATTTTCTCTCTCATAATTAATCCCAGATTAATTTTGTTCTAGTCAAATATCATCGGTGAATCTTTGGGAAGCGACCCAAGAGATTCCTATATATGTTGGCAGTAAATACAGTTGTCGGACTATCTGACACATGCGTACCCGATACCACATTCTTACCGATTTTATAAGACATGGTTGGCTTCTAGCAAAACACCATGCCTACCCAATTCTCTAGAAATATTCAATGAGGAATATATAATCTTTATCAGGCGTAGTATACAATGTATTGCGTAATACGATCTAGTATCTGATGTCACATGCTAGGCCTGGGGTTGGAATTGTGTCTGCCCCGTACGAAGCATATATCGGATCACTAGCAACTAGTCTCTGTAATCGGATAATCATGACCTAGTCATACTATCCCGATAGCTGCAGCATTTAAGAGTACTAGTTCTGTATCCCTGCGTGATCATCGTCTCCATATGACTGAAGTGATACTTCCATCTTGACATCACACCCAATACAATACGATTCTCAGTATACCCAGAATAGGCGTACACGGAACTTGTTAAAGCTCCGGACGACCAAAACCAAAGCGTACTGATTGTTGCAAGTATTAGCGATACAAGTCTCAGGTTAAGACCACATACACCTACCCTGATTCGGATTCCCATAGACACATAGTCATACTTCCAATGGGACTCTGATGAGCGAAAAATATATCAATATTTACCGCCCCTTTTACTTAATATTTTGTTTAGTTTCTCGGGTTTGATGAACGTTTTGATGTGTTTTAGTTTATTTTGCAAATAAAATAATATTGGGACTCAATGAAATCATTTAGGACGAAATATGGGTCAAATAAGGGCAAATATTGGACTTGACATATTAATTTTGGAGATTGGAAACTTGAAAGGGCGTTTTAATGAAGTGTAGTTTTGGAAATTCTAGTTTTGCGCATCTGTCGTATTTTTTGCATAACTTTTTACTCCGATATCAGATTGAGCTGATTCAAGTTCCAGATTAAAGAATACTCAATGATCTACAACTTTAAAGAACAAAATAATTTCGAATTATGAATATTTCATGACCGAAATTAATGAAACATCCGGAAGTATGTTATATATAATTATTAAAGTCATTTTCAAAGCAAAAAATAAATTAATAAATAAATAATAAAAATTATCAAATCACCACCAAACATGATAGCAATTAGTGGAGAAATTAGTGGAGCAATTAGTGGAGCAATTAATAATGGATTTGGTGGATGATTTGATGGAGGCAAAATTTTGCCTATAAATACCAAGTCATTTCATTTGTAAATTCATACTTTCTTCTAAGGAATTCCTTAAGAATACTAAGAAGATTGTATCTTGTTTGTTTATTTACAGCTTTCAGTAATTAATTTCAGTTTTCGCACTTTCTTTTCTTTACTTTTCAGTTTTTACTTTATGTAATTTACTTTTACGCACAGTACTTTTCTTTCTTTAATTTTCAGTTTTTACTTTTCAGTAATGAGGAGGTAACTCCCATTTGTTGAGGTAAAAGGTAAAACTTTTATTACTAATATTTAGATTAATCTCCCTTAATTATAATATATAAACTAGTTAAAACCTGACTTAACGAGGATACCGCCATATTGGTCGGTTGGTAATTATTTAAATTGGTTTTAACCTGACTAAACTGGATACAGCCTGATTGGTCGGTTGGTAATTAATTATTAATTTGACTTAATCTGGATACCGCCAATATGGCTGGTTGGTAATTATCATGCAAAGTTAATATATTATATTAAAGGAGATATCTAAAATAGAAGTAATAAAAGCGGATCCTTTTACCTCAGCATTTTCTTTTATTGTACTTTTACTTTATTTACTTTTCAGCAATTTACTTTCAGCATTTACTTTTCAGCAATTTACTTTCAGCAATTTACTTTCAGCATTTACTTTTCAGCAATTTACTTTCAGCATTTACTTTTCAGCATTTTACTTTATGTCTTTTATTTTATTTAAGTTTTTACTACCCGTAAATATATGTCGTAACTAAACCAGTTATCTGGGGTTGTGATGAAGTCCAATATCACTGGTTTATAAGGGGTTAAATTACGGTTTGGGTAATATAAAGGTTTATTTATTGAGCCTTAGTCTTAATGCATCTTGTTAACAGGCCATTAATAAGATTGATTCGGTAAAATTAAAATGAACTTGGAAAATGGATTTTAGGTTAAGACCTTAGACTTAATAGCCCACAATCTTCCTTGAGGATATATAACCCTTTAATAGATTTCCTTACAGGATAGGAATATACATGCCGGGTGGGGGTAGCCATAATTGGAACTTAATCTTAATGAATTCAGATAACTTGGTTAACATAGGAATATGATTAATTGGGTTATACTGGGTATTTGTATTTGACCATCGGACGAGGTTTTTACATAATTTCGTGTTCCAGGTTAATAAACCAATATATTACACAAATGTAAAATAATCACTTCATTTTTTAAAAAGATATTGGAATGATTCACAACCCTGGATAGATTTAAGCATTTGAATTTTCTTCAATCTACTTTCAAGCAATTTTATTTACCTGTTTTAAGTTTTAAAGTCACCACCCAATCAAACAACCAATCCATTAGATACTTGTAAACATTTAACTTAATAAATTAATAACAAAAGGTTTTAAGTCCTCGTAGGATCGATACTTTTATACTACTTGAACGATACGTGCGCTTGTGTTATACGTGTATGATTACGCACCTGTTAGACTCCGAGGGGTCTATCCAGAGCGAAGCTGTTCCCGGTCCAACGGCTAACAGAACCTCCTATCACACTTGCATAAGTATCCAATACTTAAATATATGAAAACTATGTCGTTAAGCTTTCATAACGCGCACAAGTGTAATACTAGCCTATTTCGCATTATCGATGTCCAGTCTCGATAATACTACGACTAGGGATATTTAATGATTAAACCTTTCGTGGATTAATATTGTCTCATATCTTATTAATCTGGTACTAATCATATGGACTTTTATCATTTATATATCCAAGTAATCCAATTACAAAATGATAAAAGACCAATTTCCTTTGTCACATAGTTAATTTGTTCAAAGAACACCATGTCTTTTACAAATAATGATGCTATGTGTTATAATTGTCCAACAAATTCATGGCCATAACTTTCTTGATCGCCCTCAGGGGGCGTAGCTCGGCTAGTTGATGCTCGTATTCTTTAAGTAGGAGCCCCTTGAAAAACTTCAAGAGGCTAGAGGGCTCGGAGATGGCAGTCGACCCATGAGGAATCCTGATAATGACATTCTCCAAGTCCTCATCTGGCTCAGCGACAAACTTACACTTCTAAGAGGCTATGGTCATCTCAGTCGATTGTTTTGGTAGAACAAATGAAGCTACAACCGAAGCTAACCCTTTTGGCGCATGAACCTCACCCTCCAAGGGTTCAAGCTCTTTCCCTTTGGCTTTTTTGTTCTTCCTCTTGGCTTTCATTTATTCGAACGACGGTAGCTTGAAATGGTCGGACATGATTTTGGCTGCGCATAAAATTTGTTTTTGTGTCAGTAGCACTAAAAAAAGAGGCCCCCGAAGAATAGTCGACACATCCAAGTACCTACCATTATGGCCAAAATTAGTTTACTAAAGGCCAAATGGGTATCTTCTAAGTCAAAAACTTCCTTCGACAACAGAGTTAGTCTCGGTCTTCTCACTTTTAGAACGTATCTCGAATTCCTTTCCGGAGCGGGCAAGTTGAGGATGAACTTGGTATTTGAGACAGCTGACATGTGATATCAAATGTTCGATTACGGAGTAGACCTACAGGACAAAAAGAAATAAGCTCTAGTAAAAAAAAGTAATTAGTAAGAACAATGAAGTAAAACACTCACTCGACGAACTCCAATGCTCAAGGATTCGGCCAGCACTAGCAGACCCGAAGATATTCTTCCCCCTCACGAAGAAGTAAAACTTATGTCGGTCTCCTCTATCGTTGGTCGTGATCCCCAGCACTAGATGCTCTTTCTTCTGGCAAAGATACAAATAATATCCCTCATTCTCCGTCAAGTGTTCTTTCAGGTAATAGGTGTACAATAAATCTCTCACTCCAAACTCAATCCCTAATTCGAACGATATACATTCAACCGACAATAAAATCCTCCATGTACTGAGCATCAACTGTGAATGAGCCAACTTGTAGTGGCCAATACCTCACAGACTAACCTAGGCACTAGGAACCTCAACCCATCAACAAAATGACGTTTATAGAACCCTATCAACCCGAGTATTTTATATTTGACTCTCTCACTCGACGTAGCCAACCTGATTTCAACTGACATAAGGAACCTATACCTCAATCTCATTTCCCTTATCGATTTTTCGGTCACTCGATTGGCGGGGTTCCTGGATAATATATTTGTTGGTTCGCTCGTGCTCAAGGTCCCACTCGACTCCCTCATCTCAAGTAAGATCCTAAATGGTCTCACATCCTTAGGCACTCCTAGAGGCGGTTCAACTATTGTCAGAATCCCAACCTCACCTAAATATTCATGCAACCACTCAAAACTGGCTTCATACATAGCCGACTTACTATGAGACCTAGAAGTTCTGTCAGAAGATCCGATATACATCTTTATCGGAGTATCTCTAGAACCCATAGAACTTCCACTCGATATTACTTCACACGACAGTGTATTCACGCATAAAAACAATTAATGGTTCTCAATCTTTAAGCCCTAAAGATTAAATGGACCTATTCTTCAAACATAATTTTTTGAATCTCACTAAACCCAAGCAAATCAATTCACCTAAATATTTAAGAAATAATTTGAATATACTCTATGAACAATAGAAGAAACTGAAGAACACGAAATGAAGTGTATGAAGAATACCTTGAAGACTATGCGAGCTCTTCTAACTTGCTAAAACGAGGAAGTTTTTATGAATGAAGCAAATGAGCCTCCCAACCTTACATATGCCCACTTCCCATTTGGCGCTTCATTTTCCCACCTAAAACATCATCAAACTTTCTCTAGGGCTGCAGTTGTGAGCCATCAATTAGTGGCCCACAATCTATGAAGGCCCATCTCATGGATCCGTCTCACGAAGCCTAATTGAGCTCAACATGAGAAATAGTTGGGGGCGAACCCCATTATCATTTGGGGACAATCCACCATTCGAAGACACAACCATGTAGCTTGGGAAAGATTGACCATCTACACCTGAAACTAAGGTCAAAGATGTCATATTCTCCAAATGATAATGAAAGATCCTTGTTTGTCTCAAACGAAAAGAGTTGTAGTCTATCTCCCTCAGTCGACGTAATAACAAACTTCTTGACTCCCTAAAATCCCAGACAACCGAGAGGCACCCTTTATCCGTGACAGCTTCTCCGAACTCTATGAGATTTTAATCGTTATTCTCAATTAACCCCAAAAGGCATTCGATGACATCATGGCTTTGTTTTGGTCCAAAATATTTGAAGATACTATCATATACACTCCCAAAGACATAACGTGGCCTCTGCCCTGGCCAACCTCTGAAGTCTGTCAATTGGTTCAGCCGACAAAGCCTTCAGTCAACATAAACATGTTAGAATAACTAAATATGTTTGTGGTATCAGACATGTCAGCAACATCATGATACATTATGGTAGTGCCAATCGAAGAGAGTATATTCAACCGGTATAACCTCTATTGACATTACATCATGTGCCCAACTGACCGGTGTAATCACACGCGTATAACGCAAGCGCACGTATCGTTCAAGTAGTATAAAGTATCGATCCCACGAGGACTTAAAACCTTTTGTTATCAATTTATGAAGTTAAATATTTACAAGTATCTAATGGATTGATTGTTTGATTGGGTGATGACTTTAAAATTAAAAGAAGTAAATAAATTGCTTGAAAGTAGATTGAAGAAAATTCAAATTTATAAAACTATCCAGGGTTGTGAATCCTTCAAATATCTTTTTAAAAGATGAAGTGGTTATTTTACGTTTGTGTAATATATTGGTTTATTAACCTGGAACACGAAATTATGTAAAAGCCTCTTCCGATGGTCAAATATGAATACACAGTATAACCCAATTAATCATATTCCTATGTTAACCAAGTTATCTGAATTCATTAAGATTAAGTTCCAATTATAGCTACCCCCGCCCGACAGGTATATTCCTATCCTGTAAAGAAATTTATTAAAGGGTTATCTATCCTCAAGGAAGATCGTGGGCTATTGAGTCTAAGGTCTTTAACCTAAAATCTATTTTCCAAGTTCATTTTAAGTTTACTAGTTCGATTTTATTAATGGCTAGTTAATAAAAAGCATTAGAATTAAGGCTCAATAAATAAACCTTTATATTACCCAAACTGTAATCTAACCCCTTATAAACCGGTGATATTGGATTTCATCAAAACCCCAGATAACTGGCTTAGTTACGACACATATTTACGGGTAGTAAAAACTTAAATAAAAAAGACATAAAGTAAATGCTGGAAATTAAATTACTGGAAAGTAAATGCTGGAAATTAAATTACTGGAAAGTAAATTACTGGCAAGTAAATGCTGAAAGTACATAAAGTAAAAGTACAATAAAGAAAATGCTGAGGTAAAATGATCCACTTTTATTACTACTAATTTAGATATCTCCCTTAATATAATATATTAATTTTACGTGATAATTACCAACCAGCCATATAGGCGGTATCCTGATTAAGTCAAATTAATAATTAATTACCAACCGACCAACCAGGCGGTATCCATACTTAATCAAGTTAAAATCAATTTATAATTAATTACCAACCAACCAATATGGCGGTATCCTCGTTAAGTCAGATTTTAAATAGTTATTATATTATAATTATGGGAGATTAATCTAAATAGCAATAATAAAAGCTTTACATTTTACCCCAGCAAGTGGGAGTTACCTCATCATTGCTTGAAAAGTAAAAACTGAAAAAGTAAAGAAGGAAAGTACTATGCGTAAAAGTAAATTACGAAAAGTAAAAACTGAAAAGTAAAGAAAAGAAAGTGCGAAAGCAGAAATTAATTACTGAAAGCTGTAAATAAACAAATATGATACAATCTTCTTAGTTATTCTTAAGGAATTTCAAAGAAGAAAGTGTGAATTTACAAATGAAATGGCTTGGTATTTATAGGCAAAATTTTGCCTCCATCAAATCATCCTCCAAATCCATTATTAATTGCTCCACTAATTGCTCCACCAAATCCATTATTAATTTCTATCATGTTTGGTGGGAGTTTGACAATTTTTATTTATTTATTTATATTTTTTTTTTCTTTGAAAATGACTTTAATAATTATGCATAACACACTTCTGGATGTTTCATCAATTTCGGTCATGAAATCTTCAGAATTCGAAATTATTTGGTTCTTGAAAGTTGTAGATCATTGAGTTTTCTTTAATCTGGAATTTGAATCAGCTCAATCCGATATGGGAATAAAACGTTATGCCCAAAATACGACAGTTGCACAAAACTGCATTTTATTAGAACGCCCTTTCAAGTTTCCAATCTCCAAAATTAATATGTCAAGTCCAATTTTTTTGCCCTTATTTGACCCACATTTCGTCCTAAATGATTTCATTGAGTCCCAATATTATTTTATCTGCAAAATAAATTAAAACACATCAAAATGTTCATCAAACCCGAGAAACTAAACAAAATAATAAGTTAAAGGGGCGGTAAATATTGATATATTTTCCGCTCATCACACCCCCAAACCTAATATTTTGCTAGTCCTCGAACAAAACAAAAAAATAAAATACAAGAAATAATTAAAATTAAACTAAGCCACTTTCGTAGGGATCACGGTTGCATTTAGCGTATGCAACAAGCCTTTAAACCCCTAGGTGTCCCTAGTGGACTAGTTGTAGTCTAGTGATGGCTTACAGCAACGATACCCACAAACATTTTACAAAAGTAAAAAGATAATAAAACTAATGCACACAAAAGCAAAAAGACAAGCGAAAAGAGAATAAATAAGTTAGTGACTAAACATGTGAAACTTCTTATCTAAGTTAATAGTTGTTTTATTTCTTTCTAAATTACCGAATAAGTGAATTATCCGATTATTTTTTTTTACCATTCTTCATATACATAGCCAACAAAATATTAATCAACTCATTTTTTCCCACAATAGTCACAAGTACAGTTGAGAAGAAAGTAATATTTTTGTCCTAAAGTTTTATCAAAATTCACACCTTTTTTAGCAATAGAATATTTTTCTGATTTTTTTTATTTTTGATTTTTTTTATATATAATATCTTTCATCTATGTAGCGAGTTTTGGGTCAGTGACTCCCAAACCAGTTGGTTTTAGGGCACTAGGTGTTAAGATACCCCTACAGACTTAATTACTCAGACTTCAGATATATATATATATATATATATTTACAACATCTTTGATCCATATAGCGAGCTTTGGGCCAGTGACTCCAAAACCAATTGGTTTTAGGACACTAGGTGTTAAAACACCCTTACAGACTTAATAACTCGGATCTCAAACGTTTTTTTTTTACTTCATCATTTTTTATAGATGCTTCCTCCAATTAAACTAGAGCACTGAATATTACAAACTTTTCAATTACAGCTCATGTCTGTATGTTACCATGTATGCTGATAATATCTATCAACTGAGCATATGAAGATTCATTTTAGTCAGTATTATGGAGAATTCACAAATTAAATAATTTAAAAGGAAATAAACAAAAATTTACTTGTTCCGAAATAGGTTGAGATACGTCTCAGGAATGAAAATTCCTTACACAGCTATCTCACACCAATTTCACCTGATTAATCAAATAAAAACAAAAAAATACAATATATTTTTTTTAGTTTTTGTAAAATTTTTCAATTTTTTTTGTTTTTTTCGAAAAATTTTGACTAAAAATAAAATAATAAAAACAAGATACAATTTAACTATTCTCCTCCCCCAAACCTAAATGAGAGATTGTCCCTAATGTCTTAAACAGTAAAAAAAGAGTTTAGAAAACCGTACATGGTTAGCTGAAATTCTATATCTAAATGAAAAGTTAAAGGTTAAGATCCAGATTTATCCGACGCCTCTTACCACGATCATTATCGGACAAGTTTATCTTGAAAAGAATGGGGTCAATTTGAGGTTCAAATGTTAAGATTTTGTCAATTAAATCTGGGGCAGTTCTGGCAGTAAAGAAGAGTTCTTTTACAGGCTTTGACACGAACCCATTTCTCCGGGCATCATCAAGAAACACACAAAGAAAATCATAAAATCCATCAACATTGTACAGTCCAAGCGGTTTCTGGTGTATGTTCAAGTTTGCCCAAGATAGTACCGTAAAAATTTCCTCCATCGTGCCCAAGCCTCCTGGCAAAGCAATAAAAGCATCAGCACGGTTAATCATCTCTACCAGTCGTTCAGACATACCTGGCACGATTAGTTCCTCATCGTTTGATGATCCAATAAGATTCGCCTCCGCCAAGGGTTTTGGGATGATTTCCAAGACTTGACTGCCTCCATCCTGTACAGCCTTTGAAATGATCCCCATTAGTCTAAGATTGTCACCGCCATATACTAAGTGCATATTCCTTGCATCAATGACTCGACCTAATTCATGTGCCGCTGTTACGTATTCTGGTTTAACACCAACACTGGTACCGCAAAACACACAGATGTTTTCAACCAGTCTTCTTAAAGTAGCTTCCATTTTAATCTGGATGCCTTCAAAGGTGCAATGATGAGTTGAATTTATAGAACCTGAAAATGGTGAGTAATAATAGCACAATTATCTTCCAAATGACGATTAGTAGCAAAATAATAAATCGTGAAAGGTAAAAAAGTATCCTGGATCCTGTCGGAGAAAATAACAAAACAAATCACAATTATTAGGAAAAGACAAAGAAATATAATATTTACAATAATGTAACGGCTTGAATGACGTAAATGCGCCAGTGACAAGCTTCCCATCCAATTTTCTTATAAATTGGCAAACATGGTCTTTTAGAGTCAGATTCCCGAGACTTAAATGTTGTCTTTCTTTACGGAATTGTGCATATAACATGTGAATTTCGTGATACACATATCCACTGGGATGCGTCTCAAGAGTTTTAGATATGTCATCCAAAGACTCCTTACTCAAGCCATCCCTAATGAAATTAATCTTATCTTTGCGGTTATCAGACACCATTCCTAAATATCGACAACGAGTATCACAAAACATACGAGCACATTTATAACAAACACACATTCTTTTGGCTCTTCTCTTTTTAGCATATGTGCTTCTTCCTAAACCAGGAAAATGTGAAATAAAAGAGTCAGAGGACTCACCTGCCAATCGGACCCGTGCTTCAATAATCCAACGAATGTCAGTAGGCATACCTTTGATCATTAGTAGTCTCATCTGTTCCTAGCGAGCTTTGTAAACTTTCATCAGAGAATTTTGAGGGAGATAAGGAAATTGCTTGTGAAGATTTACGAGAGCATCTTCCATCTTGAAATGACTTAACCTACAAAAACTAAACACACAAAAATTAAAAGACACCAAATCACAATATATACACAAATTGCATGGGTTGCCTCACAGCTAGCGCCAAGTTTAATATCGTCAGCTAGACATTATTTCCCGAACGTTAGGCTGGATCTGAAAGTGTGACACTTTCTTTTTGTCGCCCAAATGATTCTCCCCAGTAGTGCTTGACACGCTTGTTTTTAACCTTGAATGTTTTATTGGAGTCGGGATCATGTAACTCAACGGCTCTATCTGGTAAAACCTTGGTGATTAAGAATGGATCTGACCACCGTGATTTTGGCTTCCATGGGAAGAGTTTCAAGCTTGACTTGTTTAACAGTACCATCTGCCCTTGTTCCAGTTGTATGCGCACTAACTTCTCATCATGTCTCTTCTTGGCATTTTCTTTGTACAATTTGGCATTCTCAAAATGTCGTATGTGAGATTCCTCCAATTCTTTGAGCTGGTGGAACTGTTTCTCTTCTATTGTTTGTAGTGCATGAATTGGCTTCTTTAGTGCGCAATACGCTTTATCTTCAGGCTCCACAGGCAATTGACATGTTTTAAGTTTGTCAGTAGAACTTTTCATTGCATTAGAATTCTGGATGGTACTATTTATCACATCAAGTCTGAAACATTCCTCATTCTTTTCATCATCTGGGAAATTCATGGCCTTGAAAACATTGAATGTTACTTCTTGGTCATGTACCCTCATGGTTAGTTCTTCTTTTTGCACATCAATAATGGTTCGACCTATAGCCAAGAATGGTCTCCCGAGAATGATCGGCACGTCTTCGTCTTCCTCCATATCAAGGACAATAAAATCTGCTAGGAAAATTAATTTGTCAACTTTGACCAGCACATCTTCAACTACACCTCTCGGAATTACGAGTGTTCTATCAGCAAGTTGTAGAGAGACTGAGGTAGGCATTGTTTCTCCAATCTGCAGTTTCCTGTAAATAGAAAAAGACATTAAGTTAACACTTGCACCTAAGTCACATAAAGCCTTACCGAAGTCATGTTCTCCTATGGTGCAAGGAACAATGAAACTGCCAGGATCTTTCAACTTTGGGGGAAGCTTCCTCTGGATGATAACGTCGCATTCTTCTGATAATGCTACTGTCTCGTAATCTCCCAATCTTCGTTTTCGTGAAAGAATGTCTTTCATGAATTTGACATAGCTGGGCATTTGTTCCAAAGCTTCTGCAAATTGAATGTTGATATGCAGCTTTTTGAAGATCTTCAGGAATCGAGAAAACTGCTTATCTAGTTTATTCTTCTGGAGACGTTGTGGAAAGGGTGGAGGTAGAGTGATCATTTCTTGATCTTTTTCCTTTGCTTCTTTTTCCTCCATCAGTGGAACTACTTCGCAGTTTTCTTTTGGAACTTCCTCAACAATTACCTTGACTCCAACATTTTTATTGATTTCAGTACCGCTTTTTAAAATGATGGCATGACATTGCTCCTTCCCCATGTTCCTTGGATTTGGTTCTGTGTTGCTAGGAAGGTTACCTGGCGGTCTGTAACTATGAGCATTGGCCAGTTGTCCAATTTGATTCTCCAGTGCTTTAATAGAAGTAGATTGACTTTGAATTAATGTTGCATGGGATTGAAACAAAGCATCATACCTAGCTGCTTGAGAGTCATGTTTTGCTTCCATCTTTTTCAAATGGGTCAACACTTCTGCTATTCATGTTTCATTTGCCTGCTCTTGGCCTTTATTTTGCTATTGGAATCCGGATGGTGGGTTGTTCATTTACCCTGAATTGTTTCTCCATGCGAAATTGGGATGATTCATCCACCCTGGGTTATAGGTGTTGGAATATGGATTGTTCCCATGTCTGTTGAAATTGTTGACGTAATTCACCGTTTCTTTATGTTGGTTTAGCTCTGGTGCTCCTCCATATGGTGAACTTGTGGTTCCGGCAATGTTTACAACTTGTGCGCTGAGTGTTTCCAGGTATTTGCACATCTGATCCAACTTAGTATTGACTGTTGAGTTGGCTCCAACTTCATATATTCCTGCAATTCTCTAGATCATGCTTCTTTCTGTTGGCCACAAGGAATTATTGTTAGCCATTTCTTCCATTAAGTCCCAGGCTTGATCTTCTACTTTTGCCATCAAAGCTCCTCCAGCAACATCATCAATTGTGGTTCTCATTAGTCCAGAAAGTCCATTATAGAAAGTTTGGACTTGAAGTCACTTTGGAATCTCATGATGAGGACATTTCCGGAGTAAATCTTTGAATCTTTCCCAAGCTTCGCAGAGGGATTCTGAATCTTGTTGTACAAAAGATGTGATGTCATTCCTCAACTTTGCAGTTCTGGCTGGTGGAAAGTACTTTGCAAGGAATTTTGTGGCTAGAGTGTTCCAAGTTGTGATGGAACCTGCTAGTAGTGAATGTAGCCAAGCTTTGGCTCTGGCTTTCAAGGAATATGGAAAAACTCACAATCTCATTGCTTCTTCAGCTGCTCGATTGTAGTTGAAAGTATCGCAAACTTCTATGAAGTTGCTGATGTGGGCATTAGGACCTTCAATTGCATTCCCCCCAAACTGAACTGACTATTGTATCATCTGGATGCATGTTTTGATGTCACACGCATTTGCTGGTAAGTGAGGAAGTACAATACAGGAAATAAAGCCGTCAGCCACCGCAATGGTTCTGTCTCGAATGGGAATTGGTGGTGCAACTTCCAAAGGTCCAGGTTCTATGTTAATGATTGCTTCTTGGCCTTCTCACCTTTCCCTTCTCAACTGTCTGATGGTTCTTTCAATCTCTAGGTCAAGCGGTCGGAGTTCAAAGCTTCTGGTTCATCTCATGTAGTGTCTGAGAACCTGAAACAAGTGAAAACAAAAACAATAAGTAAAAAGAAAATTAGATACAAGTAAAGATATCTAACCTCAATAGTGAAAAATAAATAAGTCCCCGACAACGGCGCCAAAAACTTGACCGGTGTAATCACACGCGTATAACGCAAGTGCATGTATCATTCAAGTAGTATAAAAAGTATCGATCCCACGAGGACTTAAAACCTTTTGTTATCAATTTATGAAGTTAAATATTTACAAGTATCTAATGGATTGATTGTTTGATTGAATGGTGACTTTAAAATTAAAACAAGTAAATAAATTGCTTGAAAGTATATTGAAGAAAATTCAAATTTATAAAACTATCCAGGATTATGAATAATTCCAATATCTTTTTAAAAGATGAAGTGATTATTTTACGTTTGTGTAATATATTGGTTTATTAACATGGAACACGAAATTATGTAAAAGCCTCTTCCGATGGTCAAATACAAATACCCAATATAACCCAATTAATCATATTTCTATGTTAACCAAGTTATCTGAATTCATTAAGATTAAGTTCCAATTATGGCTACCTCCGCCCGACATGTATATTCATATCCAGTAAGGAAATTTATTAAAGGGTTATCTATCCTCAAGGAAGATTGTGGGCTATTGAGTCTAAGGTCTTTAACCTAAAATCTCTTTTCCAAGTTCATTTTAAGTTTACTAGTTCAATTTTATTAATGGCCAGTTAATGAAAAGCATTAGGATTAAGGCTCAATAAATAAACATTTATATTACCCAAACTGTAATTTAACCTATTATAAACCGGTGATATTGGATTTCATCAAAACCCCAGATAACTGACTTAGTTACGACACGTATTTACGGGTAGTAAAAACTTAAATAAAAGAAAAGACATAAAGTAAATGCTGGAAATTAAATTACTGGAAAGTAAATGCTGGAAATTAAATTACTGGAAAGTAAATGCTGAAAGTAAATAAAGTAAAAGTACAATAAAGAAACTGTTGGGGTAAAAGGATCCACTTTTATTACTACTATTTTAGATATCTCCCTTAATATAATATATTAATTTTGCGTGATAATTACCAACCAGCCATATAGGCGGTATCCTGATTAAGTCAAATTAATAATTAATTACCAACCGACCAACTAGGCGGTAGCCATGCTTAATCAGGTTAAAATCAATTTATAATTAATTACCAACCGACCAATATGACGGTATCCTCGTTAAGTCAGATTTTAAATAGTTATTATATTATAATTAGGGGAGATTAATATAAATAGCAATAATAAAAGCTTTACATTTTACTTCAGTAATGGGGAGTTACTTCCTCATTGCTTGAAAAGTAAAAACTGAAAAAGTAAAGAAAGGAAAGTATTATGCGTAAAAGTAAATTGCGGAAAGTAAAAACTGAAAAGTAAAGAAAATAATGTGCGAAAGCGGAAATTAATTACTGAAAGCTGTAAATAAACAAACAAGATACAATCTTCTTAGTTATTCTTAAGGAATTTCAAATAAGAAAGTGTGAATTTACAAATGAAATGGCTTGGTATTTATAGGCAAAATTTTGCCTCCATCAAATCATCCTCCAAATCCATTATTAATTGCTCCACTAATTGCTCTACCAAATCCATTATTAATTACTTCACTAATTGCTCCAACAATTCCATTATTAATTAGGGTTATTTACGTTTCACTACTAAAGTTATGATCAAATAACAATTGGGTACTATGAATATTAACATATTACATTTTACTACAAAATTATAAAAATTAACATTTTACTACTTTTCCATCCAAACCGTTAGTTGACCGTTAGTTGACCATGACATCATATTAACATCCTAAGGATAAAAGAGTCTTAACACACACATTATTATAAATTATAAATATTATAATCAACGGTGGTAATCGTACGGCTGAATATTGGAAATAATGATTTTTGAGTATATCTCTTTTATTGTTATACTTTAAAGTATTTTGGTTATTATGAGAATTTTAATTATTAAATTATTTGGTAAATTAAATTCTTTATTTTATTGGGTTATATGGATAATTTAGAGATTGAAGTATTTTTATAAATGTGATTGTTGATTGTATTTTTTTTTTATTGTTATATATAAGATTTAGATATGTTTTTTTAAAGGGTATAATTATAATTTTCACTTTTATTTTATTTGGAGGATAAAACAGTATTTTTAAAGGTCAACTGACGGTCAACTAACGGTTTGGATGGAAAAGTAGTAAAATGTTAAATTTTTATAAGTTTAGTAGTAAAATGTAATATGTTAATATTCATAGTACCCAATTGTTATTTAATCGTAACTTTAGTAGTAAAACGTAAATAACCCTATTAATTACTATCATGTTTGGTGGGAGTTTGGCTATTTTTATTTATTTATTTATTTATTTATTTTGCTTTGAAAATGACTTTAATAATTATGCATAACACACTTATGGATGTTTTATCAATTTAGGTCATGAAATATTCAGAATTCGAAATTATTTGGTTCTTCAAAGTTGTAGATCTTTGATTCTTCTTTAATCTGGAATTTGAATCAGCTCAATCCAATATCGGAATAAAAAGATATGCCCAAAATACGAAAGTTGCGCAAAATTAGAATTTCTGAAACTGCACTTCGTTAGAACGCCCTTTCAAGTTTCCAATCTCCAAAATTAATATGTCAAGTCCAATTTTTTTGCCCTTATTTGACCCACATTTCGTCCAAAATGATTTAATTGAGTCCCAATATTATTTTATCTGCAAAATAAACTAAAACACATCAAAACATTCATCAAATCCGAGAAACTAAACAAAATATTAAGTAAAATGGGCGGTAAATATTGATATATTTTCCGCCCATCACCAATCAACATCAAACAAATGGTATGCTAAATAGAAGACTTAGACCTTCATCTCGTCCAAACGATGTTGAAGACTCCCCTGGACCTTCATCAAGTCTAGTCAACTTGAGATTATCATATATCTTTTTTTGGTCCAATCGACAGAAACATTCCCCATTACTTTTGTCGAGTCAAGTTGAAGACCTGGACCTTCATCTAGTCCAGAAGACATTGAGGACTCCCTTGGACCTTCTTCAGGTTTGGTCGACTTGAGATTATCTTGGACCTTGATCTCATCCAGTCGGTGAGAATATTACCCATGACTCTTGCCGAGTCAAGTTGAAGACCTGGACCTTCATTTGGTATAGACGAAGTTGAAGACTCCCCTTGGACCTTCTTCAGGTCTGGTCAACTGGAGATTATCTTGGACCTTCATCTGGTCCAGTCGACGGGAATATTCCCCCGTGACTTTTGTCGATTCAAGTTGAAGGCTTTGACCTTCATCTGGTTCAGATGACATTGATGACTCCCCTGAACCTTCTTTAGGTCTGGTCGAATGGAGATTATCCTGGACCTTCATCTAGTCCGATCGAGGGAACATTCCATATGATTCTTGTAGAGTCAAGTTGAAGACATGGACCTTCATTTGGTCCAAACGACGTTGAAAACTCCATTTCTTCACGTCTAGTCAATTGGAGATTATCCTGAACTTTCATCTGGTCCAGTAGACATGAAAATTCCTCAGGACTCTTGTCGATTCAAGTTGAAGACTTGAACCTTCATTTGGTCTAAACGATGTTGAAGACTCATTGGACATTCTTCAGGTCTGGTCGATTGGAGATTATCCTGGACCTTTATTTGGTCTAGTCGACGAGAACATTTCCCATGACTCCTGTGGAGTCAAGTTGAGGACTCGGACATTCATCTGGTCCAGATGGCGTTGAAGACTCCCCCGGATCTTCTTCAGGTCAGGTCGACTGGAGATTATCATGGACCTTCATCTGGTCCAGTCGATGAGAACATTCCCTATAACTTTTGTCGAGACAAGTTGAAGACCTGGACCTTCATATGGTCCATATGATTTTGAGGACTCCCCTGAATATTCTTCAGGTCTAATCGAATGGAGATTATCTTGGACCTTCATTTGGTCTAGTCGACGGGGAACATTCCCCATGAGTCTTGTGGAGTCAAGTTGAAGACCTGGACATTCATCTGGTCCAGATGACATTGAAAACTCCGATAGACCTTTTTCAGGTCTGGTTGATTGGAGATTATCCTGAATCTTCATCTGGTCCAGTCGACGGGAACATTCCTAATGACTCTTGTCTAGTCAAGTTGAAGACCTGGACCTTCATATGATCCAGACGATGTTCAAGACTCTCATGGACCTTCTTCAGGTCTGATTGGAAATTATCATGGACCTTCATCTGTTCTAGTCAACGAGAATATTCCCCATGACTCTTGTGAAGTCAAGTTGAAGACCTATACCTACATCTAGTCCAGACGATGTTGAAGACTCCCCTGAACCTTCTTCAGGTCTGGGCGACTAGAGATTATCATGGACTTTCATCTGGTACAGTCGATGAGAACATTCTCCATTCTCCATCCACCGCCCTCACAACTATCTGTGAAGATCAAGGTAACCCTAAACCTTGCTATTCCATCTCTTTCCGCTCGTCTACATCACTGACTTGAGCGTCGGAGTGTATACGGCACCCACCACATCGGTGAGTAGATATTCTGCGCTCACTCTATCTTTATTTTGCAGGATCATTAGCGCCCCCAACATACAAAATTCTCGATTGTAGGCCGAATGAGAAATTCAGCGTCTATAAATATATATATATTTTGAATTAGTTTTAATCATCATTGTGTTACCCATTTGTCAATTTATCATTACTCTTGTCAAATACTTCACTTGACCTGCCTCCTAGTTTATGGTTATTATTTGGAAGAATTCGGTTGGCTTTTATATTTACAGAACCCAATCAATCTAATTCGTTGTAAACTACTAAACAACTTTAATTTAACTATTAAAAGGAGGTTTTTGATAGTAAAGGAATATTTTCAATCAAACTGTCACAACCCCATAGTTCAGGGGTCGTTAGTGAAACTTACCCCTTTTAATATCGATCACGAGGATCGTATAATTTAAAATATCCGTCGATCAAAAATAATTTACTCATCGGAAGATTCCCTTAACGGCAGTTGGATCAAATTCATTCAATTCGCAGCATCAAAATTCCGAAACCAACATGGCCAACGTTTCGGTGGCCGCGGAGTGGCAGCTCGTCTACAACCGATACTACCGTAAGCCCGAGCTCTACCAAATGAGATGGAAACACATCGACTTAAGCCGCAACAAAGTCGCCTGCGCTCCATTCGGCGGTCCAATCGCCGTCATCCGTGACGATTCCAAGATCGTTCAGCTCTACGCCGAATCTGCCCTCCGTAAACTCCGCATTTTCAACTCCGCCGGCGTCCTCATCTCCGAAACCGTCTGGAAAAACCCCGGAGGACGGTTGATCGGCATGTCATGGTCCGAAGACCAAACCCTAGTCTGCATCGTCCAAGACGGCACCGTTTACCGCTACAACATCCACGCAGAACTCGTCGATCCCAACGCGTCCATGGGGAAGGAGTGTTTCGAAGAGAACGTGGTGGAGTGCGTGTTTTGGGGGAACGGCGTCGTTTGCCTGACGGAGGCGAATAGGTATTTCTGCGTCTCGGATTTTAAGACTATGAACGTTTGTGAACTGGCGAGGCCGGAGATTGAGGAGCTACCTCATTGCGTGGCCGTGATTGAGCCCAAATACATGATGACTGGCAATGTACAAGTGCTCATTGGAACTGATGATGGGATATTGATGTTGGATGAAGATGGCGTGCAGAAAGTTGATGATACGGTGTCGCAGAAGATGGCTGTTTCCCCCAATGGGGATTTCGTTGCTTGTTTTACTCAGGATGGTCGCCTTGTCGTTAACAAAACTGACTTCAGCTCCCCTGTTATCGACCAGTCTTGTGAGGTTGATTTACTATTTCTTCATATTTTAAAATTTAAATGTGACTTACAAATGGGTAATGAATTAAATTTTGTTTATTCAGTCAGCCCTGCCTCCGGAGCAGCTGGCATGGTGTGGGATGGACAGTATACTTCTTTATTGGGATGATGTGTTGTTGATGGTGGCTCCTCAAGCAGAGCCTGCGCGATACTTTTATGATGAGCCGCTAGTTCTTATCCCAGAGTGTGATGGAGTGAGGATATTATCTAATTCAAGTATGGAATTTCTGCAACGGGTTCCTACTTCTACTGAGCATATCTTTGCAATTGGAAGTACGTCACCTGCTGCTCTACTTTATGATGCCTTGGATCATTTTGACAGGAGAAGTGCCAAGGTAGCTCACTAGAAGAAGTTGGTCTGGTCTTCTTTTCACATTTTGCAGCATTAACCTGTATATATGATTTAATTATCATCCACTGGTTGTCTGGTTCCTGTTATACATTCTCGAATAATGATTTACAACCTGTGGTTGAATGCATGAAGCCTGTCATAGATATTGCAAGCTAGATAAACTACTATTGTAAATTGTTTATCAATTCTCTGCTGTATGCATGTCAAAGCGTAATATCTGATGGTACCAATTGGAATATTTTATTAATCTTATTTCCACACAAAATAAATGTTACAGTATAAAATTTTAAGGGAACTAGGTGGTGGTCTGTGTTCAAGTTCCTTTTCTTCTCATTATCTTTCCAGCATTGCTTGTTCCTTAAAAATAGGGGGAAAATCACATATGCATGTAAAGGAACGAGTCTTGGCTTTTGACTTCCAAGTTCGACTATGTCCGCCCCAAAAAAAAAAAAAAAGAAAGAAACAAAAATATATATCTTATTGGAGCAGTGTGTACTATATGTAATTTCTCTAAAGAAAGAAAATAAATAAATCTATTGTTGTTTACTAGGCAGATGAAAATTTGAGGTTGATTCGTGCATCCTTGCCTAAAGCTGTTGAAGAATGCATTGATGCTGCTGGTCATGAATTTGATATTTCTCGTCAAAGGACACTATTGAGAGCTGCAAGCTATGGCCAAGCCTTTTGCAGGTTAGTTTGTTAGTTATTATGCTGGCTTTTATGTTGGAAGTTTAAAAATGTCCAACACATAGTTTTGACCAAAAAAATTAAAAAATCTCAAGGAGCTATTTGTTGAAAATTAAAATTTTGGATTTTGAGTCTGTGCTTTGTCTATGGCATTTTTTCTTTGTTGTTAGTAAGTCTTATTGGAGCCTTGTTTTTCTTATCAATCAAAAACAACAGCCCATATGCCTTACTATGTAATTAAATGAGACCAAGCTCTTGCACTTGCTCTCATTTTTGTATGTTTCCCAACATATTTAATAAAGCACACTATTTTGTAATTGAGCTTTTCTACACAGTGAAAGTTTAATATCAATTTGATGAAGAGAAAACCAACTAGAGTGAAGCTCAGAAACTGGATTCATAAGTATCTTTTGTGTTTGAATAAATTGCTTTAGACAAAGTGCTTACATGCTTAACCCTCTTTTATTTCATTATTTGCCTATTACATGAATAAATTTAAGCATTTCACTAATGAAACCAATAAATAGCATCCTAACCCAAAATGGCTCCAAATGCACTTGGTATTTCCTCCTTTTTGCTTAATCATTGATTTGAAAGCCTTTTTGACATTCGTCTGCTTTTGAATTTCTTTGTATTATGTAGCATTTGAAGATTTTTTCCTTTGGCTCTTTATAGTATTCATAATTGATGACATATAACTAAGACATGAAAATTAAGGATTATCATTCTATATGGCTCTCTTGGGGCCACATTCATAAAAACTGAAATTAGTATGGTGCTTGGACATCTTAATCTTTTTTCTTCTCAATATTTCCTTGTAATAAGATTAAGAATGAAGGTTTGGTTTCATGCAGCATGAGCTACTTATCTAGCAATATTTTGGCCTTTATACTTTTCTCCTTACATGTTTGAGTTTTAGTACGTTGGTGGAACTTTCTAGTTGTTGTATCTTATAGGTTTTACTGGTTTATGCCTGTGAATTAACCATGTCCAATGTTTTTTTTTTTAATGCTTTCTAGATGTTTGGCTGATATTTTTTATGTTTCAGAAGCAGGATATTTTCTTTTTCTTTTTCCTGATTTTATCTCTTGGTATTGATATCCAGTTTGCTTTGACAGCAATTTTCAACGTGATCATATTCAAGAGATGTGTAAAACTTTGCGGATTTTGAATGCTGTGCGTGATCCTGAGATTGGCATCCCTCTTAGTATCCAGCAGTATAAGGTCTTCAATCTTTTCCAACACCAATGCTGATTTATGTGCTATTTCTTGAATTTGTATTGATGATCTTGTTGCCTCAGTCGCTTACAGCATCTGTTTTGATTGGTCGTTTGATTAATGCCAACCACCACCTCCTTGCTTTGCATATATCAGAATACCTTGGGATGAATCAAGTAAGTATAAGGCTGCCAAATAATAAAGTTTCTTGCTTTTATTGGTTTTTACCTTGGCCATTTGTGTCATATCTAATCTAAAATCACTTTAATGTTAGAGGCTTATCTATGAGATTGTTGCCAGAGTCTTCTTGGATTAGCTTTAGGTTTTTTCCTTGTATTTTTTTTTTTTTTTAATGCTTTCTAGATGTTTGGCTGATATTTTTTATGTTTCAGAAGCAGGATATTTTCTTTTTTTTTTTTCCTGATTTTATCTCTTGGTATTGATATCCAGTTTGCTTTGACAGCAATTTTCAACGTGATCATATTCAAGAGATGTGTAAAACTTTGCGGATTTTGAATGCTGTGCGTGATCCGGAGATTGGCATCCCTCTTAGTATCCAGCAGTATAAGGTCTTCAATCTTTTCCAACACCAATGCTGATTTATGTGCTATTTCTTGAATTTGTATTGATGATCTTGTTGCCTCAGTCGCTTACAGCATCTGTTTTGATTGGTCGTTTGATTAATGCCAACCACCACCTCCTTGCTTTGCATATATCAGAATACCTTGGGATGAATCAAGTAAGTATAAGGCTGCCAAATAATAAAGTTTCTTGCTTTTATTGGTTTTTACCTTGGCCATTTGTGTCATATCTAATCTAAAATCACTTTAATGTTAGAGGCTTATCTATGAGATTGTTGCCAGTGTCTTCTTGGATTAGCTTTAGGTTTTTTTCTTGTATTTTTTTTTTTTTTTTGGTTTATGTTCTTGTTGTAAGCCTGTCTGTTAGATAGTTTGTTGTAAATGTGCAGTCAACTCCTAGGGGCTTAAGGCATAATTTAAATTATGACATGCATGAATAGATTTTGAAATTTCCTTCTTTATGATAGGAAATTGGTATAGGATTAGAAACTCACTAGAAATAAAAAAAATTATGTTTAGAAAGAAATGGGGTTAGAAAGCTAAGAAAGGATAGAAGAGAAGAAATGAGAGAAAAACTAGAGAGAAAAATATCATCATGATTTACGTTACGCACAGAGCACCTATTTATAGGGGAAAAAATGAAACTTACTCTGTTAAGGAAAGGAATATAAAAATATTAAATAAAAAATAATGATTATAATAAAACATGAACGATAGCGAAACCCTTAACTGACGTCTTATTGTTTTGTTCTCGATCAACGATTATTTAAGTCCTATGCCTACTTTTGGTATACATACTTAGGTCTCTAGGATGTCCTACATCACAACAAGGTGAATAAATTACTTGTGAAATTTTAAGCGCCACTCCTGTGGAAGAAGTTACAACTTCAGATTTTCTTGGATTTCAGTTGTTGACCAACTGAAGGAAGTAGTAGACTGGTGATGTTGGCACCATTGATAGGAATCAGCTGCCGATGCTGAAAAGTGTCTTGCCTCGTTCAATTTTCAGGGTTTTCATATTCACTTTTTTTGGTTGAAATAATATAATTTTGTCAGATTGAAATTTGGGATCATTCACTACCCTGCTTACTTGTCTGTCTTCTGGTTGATGTGTCTGGAGACAAAATCTCTTTGTAAAATATATGGGAATCTGCATTTCTTGTTTTTTATCTACTTATTCGTTCTCTATCTATAAGTAATCAGCTTCATTTCTAGACTACTGTTAATTGTGCCCTGTGAGAGTTTATGCACCCTATTTTCTGATTATGTGCTGAGAGTCAGTTTTATTATTTTGACGGTTACTGCTTCAAATTTCAGGTAGTAAAAAAGGCATGACATTTATCTTTATTTTTGTCTTTCTCAGGAGGTGGTGATTATGCACTGGGCTTGTTCCAAGATAACAGCTTCATTAGCAATTCCTGATGTCACTCTCCTGGAAATCTTACTTGATAAGGTTTTTGTTTCCTTTTTAATTGTTGTTTGTATTATTAGCCCTCAAAATTACTGCTTATTTTCTCATTTAATTTCACGGAAATGTGACATCTAAAGTAATGGTTCTTTGAGTTTCAGCTCAAATTATGCAAAGGCATATCCTATGCAGCAGTTGCTGCTCATGCAGATAAGAGTGGTCGCCGGAAGTTAGCTGCTATGCTTGTTGAACATGAACCTCGATCTTCCAAACAGGTTACCTTTTTTTTCTTATGGCTCCTACTTTATCTTAATCTTTTATATTTTTGCAGCTAAAGTTTATTTCCAGTGGTGTAAATAGGGCTGTCCTAGGCATGAAGCATCAAGCATGACACAGGCCCGTGCAGAGCCTAAATATTTGGGCACAAAGGCCTGACGTTTAGCATGAAGCAAGGTCAAATAGGAAAAAGAGGAAAAAAAAGAATAATTATATTACATATAAAGTCAAAAGTACCTTTCAAAATAGTTATAGATGCTAGCAATTTTAGGATATTTGGTCATTTTAGTGGATCAGTAACTAAGAAGCAAGCAAAAAAAGGAAAAGTAAGGCCCTGCCAGAACCCTTTCCCAGCCCAGATCATACAGTGCCTGGGCCATGCCAAGCTTTGTATGTCGCAAACCGGTCCAGACAAAAGTGAGACAAGAAGCATAAAAGAAAGTCTTATAGCTCAGCACTGACCGATTTACACCTCTAATTATTTCTTTGCCATCATGTTTTCTTTTTCATTGCCTAAATTTCCAACCTTATCAAAACAAAATTCTATTGTAGTTGCTTTGTAGAATTTATTTTGTTACATTTTGATTCTCTCTTCAGGTTCCTCTCTTGTTAAGCATAGGAGAGGAAGATACTGCTTTGGTGAAGGCAACTGAAAGTGGAGATACTGATCTGATTTATCTTGTTATTTTTCATATTTGGCAAAAGGTACTATTTCTGCTAAGATATTCATAAACTCTCAGAAAATATACATGGCGCCGCATAAACAAGAGCTCAATGTGATCCATAAGTGAATTGATTCATCTTAATCACACTTTTATGTTATTGCAGAGGCCTGCACTGGAGTTTTTTGGGATGATACAAACAAGACCCCTGGCATGCGATTTATTTACAATTTATGCACGGTAGGTACCATTAGCTGTTGAATATTTGTAAAATTTATTCTTCATTTAAGCCGTCTAATTTTCCAGTAAATATCAGTCATAACTGTTAAAGACTCATGTATATTTGTGAATTTTGCGGTCACCTACATCCTAAAACCAGGGTGCGACAGATGGCATACATCTAATTTTAGTGTTTTTTCACTTCATTTCTCCAACTATACTCATTATATATCTCTTTCAGGTGTTATAAGCATGAATTCCTCAAGGACTTCTTCCTATCAACAGGACAGCTTCAGGTAGGTTTAAATTATTTGCATTTTTTTTCTTTTTTGTCATTGGGTTCTGATGGAGAGGAAGTCAGAGTTGTCATATGCCTTTGAGTTGGTAATTGGATAGTGTATTGGGTTATGTAATTAATCAAATATCAAGATGTCACCGGTATGTATTCTTGAACATAGCTATAGGCATAACATTTGAACTCTTAAAGCATAGAAGTGGAATATTATATGCCAAGATTACTAAACCAAGCAAAAGCCTTTTCCCACTAGGTGGGTATTATATGCCAAGATTACTGAAATTTAAATTTTTGGTGCTTTGATCTTCAAGATATGGCTGGGTCATATATGGGACATATATGCTGTCGTGTTTTCCTGTACATAAAAAAACATATCTTGGGTGGTTAAGATTTGGGTTGTGTTGCAAGCGTTTCTACATTTCCTGTTATTGCTCTCATTTTTCGTGGTTGATTTGTTTTTAGTATGAAGTTTATTTGGTTTTATAGGAGGTGGCTTTTCTTCTTTGGAAAGAGTCATGGGAACTTGGAAAAAATCCAATGGCAAGCAACGGATCTGCCCTTCATGGTCCACGCATAAAACGCATTGAGAAGGCCCACAGTCTCTTCTCAGAAACTAAGGAGCACACTTTTGAGTCAAAAGCTGCTGAAGAACATGCAAAATTGTTGAGGTGAGAAATCTCAATTATGGTGCCATCTGTTTGTATCAAGTTTCAAATCACTCGATGCTTTTGCTGTTTTAAACACCTTGACATCCATAGACGCACAGGATACTTGAAATACATTGCTGGGATATGTGGTCACTTGAAGATATAAAATAAACTATGTTTCCTGTCTTTTACTTGCAAACAAATTCAAGGCCTTGGACACAATCTGTACGCTTCTAATTTTAAGAATACAGATGACTGGATTTATTTTGGATCCTACATTTTTAGTGTTATTCAAAAAGCAAACCGAGAGACTGTTTTTCCCCCACTAAATGAAGTGTTAAAATTACATTCTTGGGTAATATTTAATATAATGCTTGCACTTTTCAAACCAACAACTTAGAGTTGTCTTTTATCTTAATAATTGTTAACATGAAGTGTATATTGCCATGTGAGTAGCCAAGGTGTGTACACGTGTACATATTGAATGTATTATTTTGTGATGCATTATCACATTGGATACTACTAATCAGAATAAATGTTTTACTCTGATAATATGTGTATCTAATGTGGTCTTCACAAATTTGAGTGCTAAGAAACAATAAGTTCCCCACAATCAAGTAACTAGATGCCATCTATTATGGAAATGTGGAACATGCTTTCTGTAGTCAGTATTATTGCATGTAACCGAGAAACACATATCCTTGAATCAAACCCCAACTCTCCCCACCTTCCCTTCTGTCTCGTCCTAAAAAAAAAGTGGTGGTCGTTACCGTTTTCATACTTTTTCGTTTGCAGAGAGACACATATCCTTGAATCAAACCCCAACTCTCCCCACCTTTCCTTCTGTCTCGTCCTAAAAAAAAAGTGGTGGCCATTACTGTTTTCATACTTTTTCATTTGCAGATTTATCTATTACATAGTGTAACTTACTGCCGTTGTTTCTATTTCGACAGGATCCAACATGAGTTAGAAGTGACTACCAAACAAGCAATATTTGTTGATTCAAGTATTAGCGACACTATTCGCACATGTATTGTGCTAGGAAATCATCGAGCTGCGATGAAAGTGAAGACAGAATTCAAGGTGTGTAGAGTGTCCTTTTTTCACCCTCTCCCTGGTTAAAAAGTGGTTACTCTTTTGCCTCATTGAAGAGGCATATCTGCATGGGTGATAGTACAAGATCAGCCTTCCTTCTGCATGATTGTTTATGGGCTTATATTCTTAACATTTAGTTGCGTTGATTCTTGCATTTTCAACTTGTCTCAGGTTTCTGAGAAGAGATGGTATTGGCTTAAAGTTTTTGCTTTGGCTACAAAAAGAGATTGGGATGCCTTAGAAAAGTTCTCAAAGGAGAAGAGACCACCTATTGGTAAAGTTTTCTATTTCCCGTTTAATTTCAGTGAAAAGGAACATTTGCACGGATATTTTGTTCTTGCCATTTCTGATATACATGATAATCCCAGTATCTGTATGTTTATTTGCACCAAATAGGTTACCGGCCATTTGTCGAGGCATGCGTAGATGCAGATGAGAAAGGTGAAGCACTCAAATATATCCCAAAACTTGCAGATCCACGAGAAAGAGCTGAGGTAAGCTATGTACTTGGCCAGCAAGTTTTCTGAACAAAGTTATTAAGAACTTTAAGTTCTGCTTGCAAAGACCCATCATCATTCGGTGCTTATATGAATTCTGTGAAGACATTCAGAGTATTATTTTATATGCACAGTATTCGGTTAGAATTATAGCTTTGCATTCCATGTTCTTTCATTTTGCCTGCCTGCCAAATGGTTAGTTTGTACATCATGTGAGCTGGGTACTGGTCATGCACCGTTGATCATGCGTGTCTCCGATTTTGAGCAGGCTTATGCTCGAATTGGTATGGCCAAGGAAGCTGCTGATGCTGCTTCACAGGCAAAAGATGGTGAATTGCTCGGTCGACTGAAATTGACATTTGCACAGAATGCTGCAGCTTCATCAATTTTTGATACTCTTCGTGATAGATTGTCCTTCCAAGGCGTTTCTTAGCCCTGTTAATTAAAATTTAATTTTCCCTTTTATTTCGCAAGTTCTTGTTTGTATTGTGTGCATAAGGTCATGTTAACTGAATAAGTGTAAATTCAGAGAGGGAATATTGTAATTGTTTGCTTTTATTTTGCAAGTTTTCTTGTATGAGAAAAGGGGTGAATTTTCAGCCTTTTCTATTTTTTGTTTTTTTTTTTTCATGTGAATAAAATTTGAACTCCAGGGCTATTGTTTTTATACGAGAAATTTTATCAATTAAACTAGTTATCACAAGTCTGAGGGAGTGCATAAACCTTTATTCATTTTCTTGTAATGTAAATATTAAGGAACAATTCATTTATAAGAAAAGAAAATTAATAAAATAATATAACCAAAAAAATATCAAAGGCAAAGACTAAACTAAAAACTGATGTTACCACCACCTGCCCATCCAGGTTCAAAAATGCCTGCAATTTTTATCGCACTGATGATGGGGAAACAGGAGCAAAAAGTACCAACGCCTAATCTAATAACATAGTACAAGAAAGAATAATATCCACTAAGCTTTTTCTTTCCTTCCTTGTTGATCAAAGCCAACAAGTACCCACAATCTCTTAATCAAGTAACCAAATTAAGCAAATCATCAAAACTGGAACAATTGATATAAACTAGTCAAATCAACTAAGTTTTCATATGACCAAATTAACCGGCAAGCAATGAGCAAGTTACATGAACAAGTCCCCAAGGGACGTGACTTGGTGGTGTAGGGTTCATGATCTCACCTTGAGGTCCTGTGTTCAAATTCAGGGAGTACATTTCTTGTAAGAGTGTGGGACAGCATGGGATTTTATCTGCTCTGCTCAAGCCCGGAGCAGGTGGTTTGACGGCGGGTTTCCAACCATTCTAAAAAAAAAAAAAAGTTACATGAACAAGTTAGTGGAATGGTCCAAGTTTATGGTCTGTGTATGTGTGCGGGGCGCCAGTGCCATTGACAACAGGGCAAGTTTGGTGGTGATTAGGATTGATTAGTGGTGGACCGGATTAGGATCAGTTGAATATGTGTTGATCACTACATTAAAGACAGTTTTATATGAATTTTTAAAATATGTGGTTTATATATCTTTTTTATTTCCTTATTATAATAAGTATTAATTTAAAAAAAAAAAATTAGAAACCTCTAATTTTGACACAAATTTAGATGAATATATGTTTTTTTTTTTTATTACACTTAAAAGGGTGGCTGTTCTCAGAAATTACACATATACTCGATTGATAACTTAGGTTATTTCAATATCCCTTCTGTCAAAAATTATAAAAATTTTCACTTGTTTAAAAAGTTAGGGGGTATCCATTAGAATTATGTCATTTGTACCTGGCAATGGCATGAGGAAGTTTCTGAATATTCAAAAAGCATGCCTGATTAATATATACATCAGTTCTTGACAACCAGAATGTTAACAATGAAGCACTCAAAGGAAGCAACTGAGGAAATGCCATTAAATTTGATAAAGACTTGCTAGCTAACACCATCCATATAATAGTTGACATCAAATCACTTTTTTTTTTTTTTAAATTATTGAAAATCCGGCTGTCAAATTATCCATTTTGAGTTTAAACGGAACAAGTAAAATCATCCACAGTCTCAGATTCTTACAAAAAATACACTCATTAGATTCGAACTCATGTCTTTTTGGGATATCAAATCACTTTTTTACTTTAGGTATCAAATTATCTTTTTGCCATATCTAACATAACGATCAGGATTTAATATTGAGTACTGAATCAAATGTATATCTAATGTATAGTACTCCACATAAATTAAACTCAATATTTGTATCCTAATTCTCACAAAACATAACAAATCTAAGGCAGGTATCTGTTAGTTTTCTGACTGCAAGAAAAGTAATAAATGAAATAATGAATAAACAAAAAAGTGGAGATGGGAGATGATAAGAATATTATTAAAAAAAAAAAAAAAAAAAACAAGGTTATGCACCTAACTGTTGTTGACTCATTCTTTAGTTTCTACACATTATTATCTTCGCACACCTAACAGTTGACCCATTCCTTAATCTATATATTTAAATTAGCAGAGGCATATCAGAGAACCAGCCAAAATAACATTCATGGATCATTGCAATTATAACATTACATCTAAAACACATTGGCAAATTGGTGAAGGAAACAAAATATGGTCAATGGTCAGAGTCTCTTATTGAGAGCAGAAACAATTTATGCTGTAAATGCAGAACACCTGAATATACCTTTTGGTATAGAGATTCCATAATATGAGTGATCCTTTAATCATTTCATACAAGAGTTTTGAATCAGAAAAACTGCAATAAGAATGTGTAAAATGGTATTGATACATTTAATATTCCTGTTTCTGAATATGTAATCACATGAACATAAAAGAAAAACAAAAACAAAAACAATGAACTAATTTTAATCTTTGTATTGTATGTCACCTCTATGTTGAAAAAAAATAAAAAAAAAAAATAATGTCACTCCTGATACACCTTGTTTACAGTTCCTCTCCTACCTTTTGAATTGTTAACAAGATGTTATATGTCAGCACACTTCACTGGTGCATACCCCAGCCTAGATTTCTTTGTGTCATACAAAATGTGGAAGTTCTGCTGCTGATAGTTTCCAATTATGGAAAGAGAAGATCGCGGAGTTCCCAAAATGGCCAAGCAAACTACTTCCTCAGGATCAAGCCGGATGAAGTAGTTCTCAACTGGAAAGTTCCACACACCACCATCTGCAAACTGAATCCCGAATTCAGGAAATTCCACCTTCTCAATACCAGACACATTGTAACAAGGATCCAAAATTGGAAAGTCCTTGACTAATGGATAGCCTTTCACCTTCTTCATGAATGACTCCTTGATTATCTGATAAGCTGGTTCTGCAAAATAACTTAGTGTAGTGCCTGAATCAATGATTGTACCACCAGTCCCTTCAGAAGACAAACGCCAGGTCTCCTCCGGTATACTTAAGGCCTCTCCTCCAACAATGACTGATTTAATCTGAAGATAATAAAATGTATCAACTGGATTATCTTTTCCAGCTACAAATGAGGTGAAATTCAAATTGGGGTGGCTCAAGAGGTCTTTGTCCTCACCAAAAATCAACTTGCTGCTAACATTAGTGTCACTATTCCTATCAACAAGACAATAAGAAAATGAGTGACCATATAGAGACTGAAGCTGAGAGGAAAAGGAAAGAGGGCCTCTCCCAAGTCCTAACAAGCCTGCAGCCCCATGAAACAGCCCTCTATTCCAATGGCCACAGCCAAACATCACATTCTCCACATGCCTAAATTCTGTATTCCCAGTAGGCCTCGAGAGATTAACAGTAAACCTTTCGAGTGCAAAGTCACCGGTAGTATTAGAACTATCACCATACCAATAAAAGTAAGGACATGTTTGATTCTCAGATTTGCAGGGCTGAGGAGGATCAGGAGATGAAACCAAATGACACCTAGGATCATGGCAACTTATATTCCTAAATGAACTAGAATCTTTAGGATCATAATAAGGTCCATTTTGATCAAAACAATCATAACAAGGCACACATTGAATCCAATTAAGGTCACTACCAGTATCAAGTATCAGAGAGTAGTGTTTAGGAGGTGTACCAACAAACACATCAATGAAGTACTCTCCAGAACCAAGACTCACCCCTGACGCCAGAGTCGCCATGAGCTGCCCGGAAACCCCACTTGCATAAGATTCCGGTGAAGCTGTCGGTGCTACCACCACCACCTCCGGCTTAATTTGATTCTTTGATTTCTGACTCTCTTTCTTTAGCCTTGAAATGGTGTTTTGGTTCTTTTTCTCAGTGATCCTCCTATGAAGTGTCTGAATTCTCGTCAAGTCCCTTAGTGTGGAATGAACTAGAGACTGTTTTGGCGCTGTTTCTTGATTCGTTGACCGGCGCTTTAGGTGAAGCTTCACATTTTGTTTACTGGGTTTCAATGATAACAAATCATCATCTCCCTCATCATCTTTATCTTGTGTGTCGATTCTTGACTTTGAGAAGCTGCAGCCAGAGTTCGTTGAAGAAGAAACTGCATTGAAGCTCATGTGATCAGGCAACTTGATGCCGGCAAGGGAAGAGATATTGGAATTGAAACTGTTGCTCTGATCATGGGCTCTGGCTATGGTGGCATCAAAAGCGCCAGCAAAGATTGAGAGAAGAAACAAAACTAAAGAAACCTTGAACGCCATAGCAATGAACTCTCTCGCCTTGTCTGATCACAGTGAATAAAATACTAAATAAAAGAATCAGCACAAAAGAATCGAGAACAAATGAGGACAAAGCAGAAATATCTGTGTTTGGATGCCAAGAAAAGATAAGCCCAGAAACAGAAACTTGGAATAAAAGCTTATAGAAGAGGACAGGATTCTTGGAAAAAAAAAATTTGAAAGGAAACAAAATTAAGTGAAAATACGTATAAACAGTTTTGAGAGAATTGGACCAGAGGGTTAATCTTAAAACAGTGCATAAAGAAAACACTGTAAAAGACTTTGAATATAGTGGTTTTAAAGTCACAATTCAATACGCGGTTTCATATAAAAAAGAAAGAAAAGGAAAGTGCAGAAGAGAGATGAGATAAAGAAAGAAGTATAAAAAAATGGCCAGGTTCTAAGGGGAGGAAAATTTGACAATTTTTACCTGGTCTTCAAATCACGTGGGTTGATTGTTGGGTTTGTTCCTCTCTGTTTCCTGTTTCATATTGGCTGATTAGAATGCGTTTCTTATAAAAGTCTGGGACGGTCGGATTTTATCTGTTCTGCTTAAGTTCGAATGAGATGATTTGATGGTAGAATTTCCAACGATTAAAAAAAAAAAAAAAAAAACAGCTGATTCCATTTTTTTTTGTTTTTCACAAGCCTGCAACTACAAGAAGAAGTAGTTTGCATGACAAAACTTTTACTGGGGGTAAAATTCTCTCCTCTTTGGTCTCCGTTTTGAGCTTTGACTATGTTTTGTCGGTTAGACTTTTCAGCTGCGTATCATAAAAGGTAATGATATTAAATAAAATTATAATTTATTTAGTTATTTTTACTATTTAATACTTATGGTAAAATATTATTTGATTGTTTGAATATGTGCTGAGCTTGAATTCTGTTGAATTTTTCGTAATATTTTATGTTATATTTAAATTATTATCAAATAACTATTACTTATCATTTAAAAAAAAAAACATGTAAAATAAAAAACACCACACAAATTGAATACAATATTGAATCCATATCTATTTTTAGTTAGTAGCGCTAATTCAGCATCCCATTTTTATCATTTTATACCTAAAGTAATATATTTATAGAAAAAATATTTAATTTTTTTAATATGTTTTCGTATTAAAAATAGATGCTCAATTTTTAATTGAAAAAACAGAGTCAAACCGAATTAGTTCATTTTTTAACTAAAATATTGAAGTGAACGAAGTGAATAATGAAATTTTATTGAATTTTCTTAGTCAATTTATATTATACTATTATTTTATATTTATATTTGTTACATTAATAATTAGATTTAACTATCTTTTTTTCAACTTGTTTATTTGAATGGTAGATTTTGAAGAAAATATTATATTGGTGCAGTCATGATGATTCAATGAATGTCAATAATTTTTATTTTTTTGATCAAAAAATTAAAAAAAAAATCAAATTAAACAGACAAATAAAAATAATTATAATTATACTTTAAATTAAAAAACCGATTCTTTTAAACTTAATAATTACAATTACAATTTTTTTTTATAATTATACTAAACCAAATCTAATCATACACAACACACCCCTATTTAATTGATGAGAGATTCGATTATCTTAGAGTCATTCATTCACACTTTGTTTATATCATTTTATTCAAATACTTGTCAACGGATCGAAACTAAATTTGTTTTTTTTTTTTTTTTTGCGTCAAGTATATTTTTAACATGTGTATAAAAAAACACACACATATATATAAAGTCAACATGAGAATGTTGAAAATCTTTCCTACCATTCAAATGTAGCAAAAAATAAACACACATATTGAAAAACGCATTCTTACTAAACCTGTTTTTTGGAAGAAGATAGTGATAATACCAATTCAATAATAAATTATATTCCTAGTAAATTAATCAATTTTCTATTACATTAAACAAAATTAAAATTCGATTAAAAATTATAAAAAATTTCAATTTTCCACCTTAAAATGTGAAAATTTATATACTTTTGAAACTTCATGTTTAAAAATGATAAAATAAAAAGTATTATGATAATTTCGAACATTCGCTATTTTTATAATGGAAATTAAATAATTTCTCTTTATTATATAATATATATTAAAGTCACAAGTAGGGCAGACACCACGAGTGGGCTACTTGGCCCAAGTCAGGTTCGATTCTATAATTTTCTCTATTTTTTAAAAAATAAAAATAAAATATTTAATCCATTAATAATATGTAGAAAAAATAAAATTTAACTAACCCTAAAATAAAATCATGTCTCCACCTCTAATCGTCACTACTAGAAAAAGGAAAAAATAATGACACTTTTTTTATGACATAAAAATTATGTCATGAAATGTGTCATATTTTATGATATTTTTGTGTCATAAAATCACTTGTGTCATGAATTTATGACATATGTATGTCATGAAACTCTCGATCATTAATTAATAACAGATAATTGTTATAAATTTATTTTTCTATTTTCCAAACTAGCACTCATATGGATTCGAACTAAAGACCTATTTGACCCCATTGTTTATGTTGGAAAAATTTACCATTGGACCAAATTTTATTTATGTAATTATTAAAATGACCTTATTTAAAAAAATTGCAAAAATACAAATTTGAAATTACGTCGTTTTGACCTTCAAAATCCTAAAATAAAAACCTAAAACACTTTGTAAATATTTATGGGTTGTATTCAATTGGGATTTTAAAAGACTATTTTGAGTTAAATAAGTCTTGTGATATTCCATTAAGACTATTGAGATTTTTTTAAGAGGGTTGATGAGCGGAAAATATATCACTATTTACAGCCATTTTGACCTAATATTTTGTATGGTTTCTCGGATTTTATGAACGTTTTGATGTGTTTTTATTTATTTTACAGATAAAATAAAATCGAGACTCAATGGAATCATTCAGGACGAAATGTGAAACAAATAAGGACAAAAACTGGACTTGACATTTGGATTTTAGAGGTTGGAAACTTGAAATAGCGTTCTAACGAAGTACAATTTTGGAAATTTCAACTTTGCGTAATTTTCGTATTTTGGCCATAATTGTCTACTCCGATATCGGATTGAGGTGATTCAAGTTCCAGATTAAAGAATACTCAAAGATCTACAATGTTGACGTTCATAATAATTTCAAATTCTGAAGTTTGCATAACCGAAATTGATAAAATATCCGTAAGTGTGTTATGTGTAATTATTAAAGTCATTTTCAAAAATAAAATAAAATAAAATAAAGTAAAAAAAAATGAAAATTGTCAAACTTCGACCAAACATGCTTGCATGTTTGGTGGAGGATTTGGTGCTATGTTTGGTGGAGGCAAAATTTTACCTATAAATACCAAGCCATTTCATTTGTAAATTTCATACTTTCCTTGGTTTCTTGAATAAGAATTAAGGATTGTATCTTGTGTGTTTTATTTTTTAGTTTTGTAAAGTATTTTTATTTTTTATTTTTAGTAGTAATAATAGCTTGTGTGTTCTTAATTTCTTTTATGTTTAGTAATTAATTTCCGTTGGGGGAATGGTGAAACCTTTAATATGATAAGATAGATTAATCTCACTTAATTTACAATATTGAAATTATAATTTAATAATATGGATTGAAGTTGATACCACCTTAATGGCTGGTTTTATTTATTTGATATAATGTGACACCGCCTATATGGTCGGTCTTTAGGTGATAGATGATTACCGCCTATATGGCTGGTTTATGGACAAATAATAACACCGTCTTTATGGCTAGTTTGACTTAATTGGGTAATACTGATAATTTCTATATTATAATAAAGTGAGATTTCTACATTTGAAATATTAAAGGTGGATCCTCTAACCCCAACATTTATTTTTATTCTAGGGAAGTGATGAAACACAATATTAACGAGTTTAATAATTGATTTAATTATATTGTGTGATACTTTAGTTTGTTTATTGAATCTTAAGTTTAATACTTCTTGTTGCCTGATCACCAATAAAATTAATGTGGTAAACTTAAAATGAACTTGACGAATGGATTTTAGGTTCCAGCATTCGATTTAATAGCTCACGATCTCACCTTGGGGTAAATGTCTCTTAGGTAGATTTTTTTATAGGATAGGAATATACCTGTCGGGCGGGGGTAGCCACAATTGGAACTTGAACTTAATGAATTCAGATAACTTGGTTAACATATGAATATGATTAATTGGGTTATTTTGGGTGTTTGTATCTGACCATCGAAAGAAGCTTTTGCATATCTTCGTGTTCCAGGTTAGCAAACTGATTTATTATACATATATAAGAGAACCAATTCATCATTAGAATAATATTGTGTGGAATCATAACCCTAGATGTTTGTGTCTTTTGTTTATTTTCCTTAGTATTTTCTTTTGTGTTTTTATTTATTTATTTATTTAGTAATTCCACATTCGACCTACCAATCAAGCAATCATTCTCTTCTCCCTTTAATTAGATACATGTAAATAAATAGAATCAATAATTAATAACAACAATAGAAATTAAGTCCTCGTGTGATCGATATTTTTATACTACATTAGCGATACGTGCGCTTGCGTTACGTGTGTGATTTCACCGATCAAGTTTTTGACGCCGTTACCGGGGACTTATTTTTCTTGCGTTATTAATTTTGAAGCTATATATTTTACTTGTATATAATTTTCTTTACTTGTATTTGTAATTTTTATTTCTTTCTTTTATTTTTCAGGTGGTTGAAAATGAAACATTATTGGGCGATGGAAGAATTACGAGCTTTACAAAGAGAAGATACACCCCATATCAGGGAGCACCGATTTTCTGAGGCCTGTTTTCCAGCCCAACAACTATCCATAGATGTCAGATCCATTTAACACAACATTTGCTCAACCATTTCAGAACACAATGATCAGATGTGAGATATGTGATGGTAACCACCCAAGCAATCATTGCGAGTACAACTACAATTCAAGGTGGCAAAACTATCAGAATCTTTCATGGTATGATGAATCAGCATGTTTCGCTGAACCATATTCTCCATCTTATCCACCATCAACCTACGATCTTCATCAAGAACCAGAACCATCAGAGGAAGAACAGGTGATTGACATGCTCAAAGATTGGATCAAGAAACAAGACGAAAAGTGGGATGCAATAGATGAAATATTTCAGAGTAACGCGACGTCCATACAAAGAATGATAGATCAAACGAGAGAATTAATAGAAAATCAGAATTTTACACCTCATGAAACATTTTCTAATGACACTGATGAAGCCTTCGAGTACCAAGCATTTCATGATGACACCTTAACAGGTGATGAGGCTGAGGTAGATGTATCAATTCAGGAGCCCGAACAAGCAGAATCTCAATTTGATCTTGATTATTCATCGGACTTTGAGGAGGAACAAGTAGCAGAGCTGTCTGTACCATATACACTAACAAGTGAGGATGAAACTGTGCACCCTCAAAATGAAGATCTTGGAGCATATGCATTGCAGAAATGTTTGAAGAAGAGCTACCCGAGCCGTTCATATCAACCACAGAGGATAAAGAACTACAATCAGACATATATTTACATCCTCAGGTTGACACATATGGAGCATGCATTTCACAAATGATAGATGAAGAGCTGAACAATGAAATTCTGAAGTACATTTGTGAAGATTAGGTGGAGCAAGAAGCAGAACAAATGGAAGAGCAAATGTCTTATCATATTGAAGATCTCATGCATTCAGGAGAAACATCATTGTATTAAGGAGTACAAATCAAAGACACTGCCCATAAGCTTGACAAAATGGAACTCTCATTCAAAGTCAAGCACCATACGAGACCTCCTAATTTTCTTTCTTTTCTTTCAGGAACCACTGGAGAGACAAAGTTTAAAAAGGTGGCACAAGCACTGAATGAGACAAAATTCTTTTTGCCACTTTACCGTTGGAAGAGACCCTTCAAAAGCAACACACATGGGATTGTCTTTAATCGGATATCCAAAACCACCCTGAAACCTCATTGACAGATGGACTTCAGTCACGTCTGGCTGAAGATGATAAATTTGGCGCTAGCAGGGAGGCAACCCATGCAAAATTTTTATTTTCATTTAAATTTAAATTTTTATATTTTGTGTATACATGTTGTAGAGTTTTTTAATTTTGTGTGTTATTTTTGCAAGGAAAAACATAGGCGGAGCACTTAAAGCAAAGCAAACCAGTGAAAATGAGGTTATCACAGAATAAAATTTGACAAAATCGTGAAGTTAAAAAGTCAATTCAGTAGAGACGGTGGAATAAGGAGTCAACTCTTGATACGCGTCCTAGTGGATATATTCGTCTCATGACTCGATTTTGCCAAAAAAAAAAGTTAAATGGCCCCTAAAAGAAATCACGGTAATATTGTTCCTTTATCCTTATTTTGTTTTGTAACGCATTGGGGACAATGCTAGGTTTAGGTTTGGGGGTGTGGTTGTTTATGTTTATTTATTTTCTTCGTAAATTTTTTTCTTTCCTGCATGTTTTTATTCTCTGCATGTCGTGTGTTTTGCATGTTTTGTGTGTTTTAATTTCTGCATGCTTTATTTAAAAATAAATAAAATAAAATAAATATATAGTTTAATGATGAGATTGTTTTTCTTAGTAAAAAGTTCTAGGAAAAGATAAATGCTTATTTCACTTTTATCCTATACTTTGAACCTAATATCTAGGTCAGACTCATATGCACTTAAAAGAATAGTTCTGTAGCAGTAAGATAATAAGGAATTGACAAAGTGACTAGTTAAAATAATCGGTGGTTGATGAATGATCGTTTGCCTGAATATCTGTTTCTGTCTGCAGCTATTTTTGATGTGAGGAATGATGATAAAAAAAACAGTGTATATTAATAAATAACATCTGAGATCCAAGTATTTAAGTTTGTAGGGGTGTCTTAACACCTAGTGCCCTAAAGCCAACTATTTTGGGAGTCACTGGCCTAAAGCTCGCTACATGGATTAAAGATGTTATATATATAAAAAAAAGACATCTGAGATCCGAGTAATTAAGTCTGTAGGGGTGTCTTAACACCTAGTTCCCTAAAGCTAACTGGTTTGGGAGTCATTGGCCTAAAGCTCGCTACATGGATTAAAGATGTTACAAAAAAAAAATCGCATACCTCACTTTGCGCAGATTGTAGTAGACAGAATAATTTTAGATAGTCAGGTTGGTTTGACCCATTAACTACTTAGAATTGAGACAAACTCACCTAGTTAATAACTTAGAATCGAAGCTGTTTGCAGGGCTATTCACACACACACTCAGAGTCTGATTTAGATACTTTGTTCAAAGGAAAGGATTTTAGTTGTAGTTTGCATTTTGAAGGTTCCTTTAACTTTGTTGCTAGACATTCTCTGAGGACATTGTATATATAGCTATTATTTTCTTTTATTTTATTTCTTTTTCATTTATTTCTTTTGTATTTTTGCTTTTGTGTGCATGTAATTGACGTTTGTAGGTATCGTCACTGTAAGCCCTCACGAGACTACAACTCGTCCACTAGGGACACCTAGGGGTTTAAAGGCTTGTTGCATGCGCTAAATGCAACCGTAATCGCTACGAAAATGGCTTAATTTAATTTAGTTTCAGTTGTTTATTTTATTTTATTTTGTTGTTTTGCTCAAGGACTAGAAAAATGTTAGGTTTGGGGGTGTGATGAGCGAAAAATATATCACTATTTACCGCCATTTTGACCTAATATTTTGTATGGTTTCTCGGATTTTATGAACGTTTTGACGTATTTTTATTTATTTTACAGATAAAATAAAATCGAGACTCAGTGAAATCATTCAGGACGAAATGTGAAACAAATAAGGGTAAAAACTGGACTTGACATTTGGATTTTAGAGGTTGG